>JAXIVJ010016891.1:0-27593 GCA_036785665.1 Chirona hameri | reverse complement strand
TGTACAACTGATGTGATACACGTAATAACTGATGTAATAACTGATGTATATACATAAGTTATACAGTCTCCCACCAAGCCTGCTCAGCACGGAAACAAACGCAGATGAGTGACGTCACACAGCACAGTCAGGTTGTAAGTGACAGGTTATCAGTCAGGTTATAAGTGACTGCGATCATGAACAAAACGTCGGCAATTGAAATGCTCGGAAAAAAATATGGTGAAATGTTGTGTATATGTATGATCTTTAGGAGCAGCATCGATATTTGTTACGTGTATACTTTATAAGAACACGTGGCATTTAACTTTGTAAGACTCTTAGTCATAGTTGGACGTTTTGTTGTTTTACTCAGGTTACGTTGGATTATATTTTTATTTTCAGGGTTTTCAAGACTTATTGGTTGGTAAAAAGGCCACTTTTACCAACTAATAACTCTTGCCAAACTCCGAAAAAGGCAAAAATAATATGATACATACTTCTGTAATTTTATTCAATAAGAAACTGCAGCATGTGAAGATGCATAATGATAAAATGTTAATACTGCTTGTTTCTGTTAATAAATCTTCGTGAAAATATTTGCCTTTGTTTTTTAACATCTTGCGCAACATCTTTCACGTTCAATATATGATTAATGGGAGCACACACAATACACATGTTCCATTCCTTGGAAACAGCGTTCCTCCCAAACCGAAATCCTTTGTCAGTGAGCAACACCCATTATTACCTCTGTCAGAACAGTGGGTCGCGCGCGACCAAACAACCTTGGTGACTCGCTGATCACACGGAGTGACGCACCAAGCCGACTAGGCTAGCTAGGCTGCAGCGATAGAGAAGGCGACAGAACAGACAGAGAGGAGGAGGCGGCGGCGGCAGTCGGCCAGACGGAGGGTGGCGACAGGCAGGCAGCTGAGGCTATCCTCGTCCGTTCGCTCCGCATGATTAATGCTGTTCAGATGGTCTGCTGAGATAAAATAGGCGTCAAGGCTGCCCGCCCGTCGCGTTCCAGCGACCTCTACCGACGGTGGCCGTGCGGCGGCCGCGCGTTTCGGCAGTAAAACGGGACCCGATTGTGTCGGTGGCGGTGGCGGAAGGCCGCGGAAGGCCGCGGAAGGCTGCTCCCTCGGTCGGCTGAAGGTGATTTGTTGTCAGGGGCAGCGAACCGGTGTGTGGGAACGGATTTTTCAGCTGTGTTACTCCGGAAGTATGAACCATTCGCTTGGCGTCTCGGACATTTACATTATTTTATTGTCCCATTGGGTTTTCAGTCAGCGAGCTAATACACTTATATGTATGTGAAATAATGGAAGATGCAGTTGTAGATACAGAAATAGACATATACAAAATATTGCGATTCTATATGATTGCGACATATATAAATTGCGATTGCGACATATATACAATGTGCGATTGGTTGAAACAGTCGGTTATATTTTTGAATGAGCATCCCTGATGTGCATCCCTTATAAGGTGATCGTGGAGGTAAATTATTTTCAGATAAATTAATTTATGCTTATACGTTGTACATAAAAATGCATTGGACATATTCTGGCATAACTGCCAATTATATGCTTCCACATTCGTCATAGCTAATTTAACTTTCTTTAGCCCGTCCCGGGCACTGAAGATTCGTCTGTATGCCTTCATTGTCGCACTTCAACCTGAAGAGGCGGCCTTATCCTGTTTGTATTGCAGATGTGCATCTGAACGGCGCCAGGCTTGAATGGCACGTCTGGCACGCCCTGTTTGCATTTCCCTAATCCAATTACATGCTCGCTGACTGACTTCTGTTCAAATTATAAGTACCTCGCTCATCGGGATTAGCACAGCGTGCTTCTCCGACCTCTGCAGTCCGTTTTCGGAAGCCGTGACGGCCCGCGAATCCTGACGCCCCATGAACCCTGACGCCCCACGAACCCTGACGCCCCGCGAACCCTGACGACCTGACGCCCCACGAACCCTGACGCCCTGACGCCCCACGAACCCTGACGCCCCACGAACCCTGACGCCCTGACGCCCCATCAACCTTGACGCCCCCGCGAACCCTGACGCCCCGCGAACCTGACGTCCTGACGCCCCGATAATCCTGACGCCCCGCGAACCCTGACGACCTGACGCCCCACGAACCCTGGCGCCCTGACGCCCCACGAACCCTGATGCCCCGCGAACTCTGACGCCCTGACGCCCCGCGAACCCTGACGACCTGACGCCCCACGAACCATGACGCCCTGACGCCCCGCGAACCTTGACGCCCTGACGCCCCGCGAACCCTGACGACCTGACGCCCCCACGAACATTGACGCCCCTCGAACCCTGACGACCTGACGCCCCACGAACCCTGACGACCTAACGCCCCACGAACCCTGACGCCCTGACGCCCCACGAACCCTGACGCGCTGACGCCCCGCGAACCCCGACGCCCTGACGCCCCACGAACCCTGACGCCCCCACGAACCCTGACGCCCTGACGCCCTACGAACCCTGACGCCCTGATGCCCCGTGAACCCTGATGCCCCGCGAACCCTGACGCCCCACGAACCCTGACGCCCTGATGCCCTACGAACCCTGACGCCCTGACGCCCTGACGCCCCGCGAACCCTGACGCCCTGACGTCCCACGAACTCTGACGCCCCACGAACCCTGACGCCCTACGAACCCTGACGCCCTGACGCCCCACCAACCCTGACGCGCTGACGCCCCGCGAACCCCGACGCCCTGACGCCCCACGAACCCTGACGCCCTGACGCCCTACGAACCCTGACGCCCTGATGCCCCCGTGAACCCTGATGCCCCGCGAACCCTGACGCCTCACGAACCCTGACGCCCTGATGCCCTACGAACCCTGACGCCCTGACGCCCCGCGAACCCTGACGCCCTGACGTCCCACGAACTCTGACGCCCCACGAACCCTGACGCCCTACACGAACCTGCCGCCCTGACGCCCCACGAACCCTGACGCGCTGACGCCCCGCGAACCCCGACGCCCTGACGCCCCACGAACCCTGACGCCCCACGAACCCTGACGCCCCACGAACCCTGACGCCCTGACGCCCTACGAACCCTGACGCCCTGACGCCCCGCGAACCCTGACGCCCTGCTGCCCCGCGAACCCTGACGCCCCACGAACCCTGACGCCCTGACGCCCTACGAACCCTGACGCCCCGCGAACCCTGACGCCCTGACGTCCCACGAACCCTGACGCCCCACGAACCCTGACGCCCTACGAACCCTGACGCCCTGACGCCCCACCAACCCTGACGCGCTGACGCCCCGCGAACCCCGACGCCCTGACGCCCCACGAACCCTGACGCCCTGACGCCCTACGAACCCTGACGCCCTGATGCCCCGTGAACCCTGATGCCCCGCGAACCCTGACGCCTCACGAACCCTGACGCCCTGATGCCCCTACGAACCCTGACGCCCTGACGCCCCGCGAACCCTGACGCCCTGACGTCCCACGAACTCTGACGCCCCACGAACCCTGACGCCCTACGAACCCTGACGCCCTGACGCCCCACGAACCCTGACGCGCTGACGCCCCGCGAACCCCGACGCCCTGACGCCCCACGAACCCTGACGCCCCACGAACCCTGACGCCCCACGAACCCTGACGCCCTGACGCCCTACGAACCCTGACGCCCTGACGCCCCGCGAACCCTGACGCCCTGCTGCCCCGCGAACCCTGACACCCCACGAACCCTGACGCCCTGACGCCCTACGAACCCTGACGCCCCGCGAACCCTGACGCCCTGACGTCCCACGAACCCTGACGCCCCACGAACCCTGACGCCCTACGAACCCTGACGCCCTGACGCCCTGACGTCCCACGAACCCTGACGCCCCACGAACCCTGACGCCCTACAAACCCTGACGCCCTGACACCCTGACGTCCTACGAACCCTGACGCCCCGCGAACCCTGACGCCCTGACGTCCCACGAACCCTGACGCCCCACGAACCCTGACGCCCCGCGAACGATGCAGAATGCGCAGCCGAGTGACAGTGTTAGACCAGCCCGCTCCCAGGATGTCAATCCGCCCGCTCCCAGGATGTCAATCCACCCGCTCCCAGGATGTCAATCCACCCGTTCCGGGTTGTCAATCCGCCCGCTCCCAGGATGTCAATCCGCCCGCTCCCAGGATGTCAATCCGCCCGCTCCCAGGATGTCAATCCGCCCGCTCCCAGGATGTCAATCCACCCGCTCCCAGGATGTCAATCCACCCGTTCCGGGTTGTCAATCCGCCCGCTCCCAGGATGTCAATCCGCCCACTCCCAGGATGTCAATCCGCCCGCTCCCAGGATGTCAATCCGCCCGTTCCGGGATGTCAATCCGCCCACTCTCAGGATGTCAATCCGCCCGCTCCCAGGATGTCAATCCGCCCGTTCCGGGATGTCAATCCGCCCGCTCCCAGGATGGCAATCCGCCCGCTCCCAGGATGGCAATCCGCCCGCTCCCGGGATGTCAATCCGCCCGCTCTTAGGATGTCAATCCGCCCGCTCCCAGGATGTCAATCCGCCCGCTCCCAGGATGTCAATCCGCCCGCTCCCAGGATGTCAATCCGCTCGCTCCCAGGATGCCAATCCGCCCGCTCCCGGGATGTCAATCCACCCGTTCCGGGATGTCAATCCGCCCGCTCCCAGGATGTCAATCCGCCCGCTCCCAGGATGTCAATCCACCCGCTCCCAGGATGTCAATCCGCCCGCTCCCAGGATGTCAATCCGCCCGCTCCCAGGATGTCAATCCGCCCGCTCCCGGGATGTCAATCCACCCGTTCCGGGATGTCAATCCGCCCGCTCCCAGGATGTCAAACCGCCCACTCCCAGGATGTCAATCCGCCCGCTCCCAGGATGTCAATCCGCCCGCTCCCAGGATGTCAAACCACCCACTCCGGGATGTCAATCCGCCCGCTCCCAGGATGGCAATCCGCCCGCTCCCAGGATGGCAATCCGCCCGCTCCCGGGATGTCAATCCGCCCGCTCTCAGGATGTCAATCCGCCCGCTCCCAGGATGTCAATCCCGGCGCGGCGGAGGAGACTGGGCGCGGTCGATCTCCGTGCGGGGCTCGCGCTGCTCGCGCTGCTCGCGCTGCTCGCGCTGCTCGTGCTGTGCAGACGGCCACACCCAGCGAGCTGCAGCGTGCGCGTCCTTCTCTCTCTCAGCCGCCCACCCAGTCCGGTCATCACTGCTCAGCGAAAACCGTCAGGTGGCTGATCACCACGCCCTGAGAGCAGGTATCGACCTGATTGTGCTCGCTGGTCGCCCCTGCAGCGGGGCTGGTCAGACCCAGGAGAGGCCACACCCATGTGCAGAACCTCGGTACGACGACTGACGAACGGATGACTCGAGATTAAGACACAAGACAATTAACGACTTAGTCCCGGGAAAACATGATGCTTGACCCAATAACAACAAAATCAGAATATCGGTAGTGATCCCGGTTCGCACCGCTTGTGTTGGTCATCGCGAGACGATTGGGATCATGCACAGGAGCTCACGTTCCATAGGGGCGTAGACTGGTGACTCGCCTCATCCACACCCCAGCCTCGGCCAGATGTCATGAGCCATACTAGCTGGCAGATGTGTAGGTGTAGTGGCGCCACCATGGTTCAGATCGTGTCTTATCCATGTGTGGTAACTGATATATGCTCAGCATCACTCCAGCTTAGTTGCAACTGTGATATGCATTGCCACACTTACACCGTCTTATTCGCTCTCCAGTCCATTTCACTTCAAGGGAACTGCAACATATCCGCACGGCCGAAGCAGCCCGCCTGAAACCGCACGCGGCATAGATGTATATCTCGGATGATTATCCGCATGTGACGGGAGCAGGAGGTTGCGAAAACCATATCCCATTTGACAGGGCGGTCTGCTAAATCACATTGTAATTCTAGGACGGGTCCTTGCACCATCATCGTACGGAAAGGTCATGATACTGAACGGTGTGACAGCGCACAGTCCACGTGGGGCCTCGCGACGCCTCATCGCCGCCACGGGCGCGCAGATATGAGCTAGGCAGATGAGTGAGTCGAATGACCTCCGGCTGCGTAAGTGGCGGCGGCGTTCGTGAGAGCTCACAAAAGGCTGGCAGAAGCTCCCTTTGTGCTCGGACATGACAGTCGGCAGGAGCGGCGTCGGTGTGGCAACCGACGTCTCATCTGTACAGCCGCGACAGTCATGTGTGACGTGACACCGAAGCGCTCGTCATGACATCCGTAACCACCACCACTCCGCGTATACGCCCCGAGGATGCCAGACCCTCACCTTAACCCTATTTGTAACAGGCTCCTGGCTACCCCTATTTGTAACAGGGGGGGGGGGGGGGGCGGATTCCGCCCCCCGGAGATCTCGAGATCTACCCGTCCGATTTTCAAAAATGAAACGGCGTTTGGTTCCCCTCAACACGATCTACATTTATAAATAATAAAACAAATCTAATTTTTTGATAGGGGGCAACAGGGGGGCAAAAACCACAAATTTTAGTGGTATTTTTGATCCAACATAGCTTTCATGTTTATCAACCGATTTTAACACAATTAATACGAATCGATAGAGATTGCATTGGAAATTGATATATGACAGTGGCGTTTGAAAATTCAAAAATCATAGGCGTGTGCAGGTCACTCAATATGGGGGTGAAGTAAATGCGTAATAAAACCATTTTTTGATGTGTTTTTTTAAATAAATAAGTGGTATGTGATTGTGGAATTAGAAAAACAGTTAAAAATCATATTTTTTTGCCATAGGCGGTACCAGGTTAGTGGAAAAGGGGGGGTAAAATTGGGAAAAAATATTAACCGCAGACAAGTTGCTACCCAGCACTATAAATATGTTACTGATAGTAGATAGTTCCTTTTGCAGGTTTTACTTCATCATAGGCGTATCCAGGATCCAAACTAGGGCGGCTCAATACCTTTTGATGAGTATATTATCCACTATTATGATACTAACTAGTCAACAGTGACTATTTCACTTACAACTTCAATTAACATTGCTTACCCCCTTTTACCCTACCTGGACTCGCCTATTATCTTATAATCGTTCGTAGAGTAGCCTGTGGTGCGTGTTTCATCCGAAAACTACAGTATGTTATGTCATTGTACGCCCATGCCTCTCAGTTTCCTTGCAATACTATGACCCCCTTTCTTCCATTCCTGAGCGCGCCTCTGAAAAAAATGACTTTATTTCCTTTCCTGGCCTCATATGTGCATATATAATTATAAGCTAACCATCTATTGCGCCGTTATCGCTGGCATATCGTCATCACCAAGCCAGTCACCCCCCTTTTCATGTGCCTGAACACGCCCCTGAAACTCTATATGTAATAAATTATGCAAATAATGGAAGCAGAAGCTATCTTTTACATCTTGATAACTATAAATGCCCCTTACATTGCTCTATTTGCTTCCCGCCAAGCATTGCATACTTCCTGGAACCCCCCCCCCCCCTTTTCAAGCCCCTGAAACCGCCTCTGCCATGAAATTTTAATGATATTTCATTAACATCAACTAATTTTCACTTGTTGCAATCACCGTGAACCGATGTAACTCCTTCATACAAGGAGGCAGTTACGAAGAAACCGTGAAGATCACATTTCCGTATTATCGCCAAATATCGCCTCCGAACCCACCCAAAACTGTACCCTGGAACCGCCTCTGTTCAGGTTAAGAACTCAAAATTTAGACTCCAAATGCGGTATTCAATTCTATGAAAAGTACCAAAATTTCATGGGCCTGCTCCCAGCCGTTCTGGAGATATCTGCGAAAAACATGAGGGGGCGGAATCCGCCCCCCCCCCCCTGTTACAAATAGGGTTAAGCGCCTAGAGGGTATCAAACCCTCCGCGTACGCTACCGGAGGATGCAATCCTCTGCACACCTGTCCGTCGCATGCCACGACAAACCTGGATCCACTGAATCCCTATGAATCCACGACAGAAGTGAACTAGATCTAAAGATGATACGCGGCGCATTGCAAATACCCCGCGGCGCCATTCTGCACTTGCCTACGAGTCGTGTCAAGTGAGTGAGCGTGCTAACCACAGGGTATGCGGCGGCGGGCCATGATCCCTGCCGAGGGTGTGTGGAGCGGAGGTCAGACGGAGAGGTGTGGCCCCCTCACCCGACACTCGACTCGGACGCCCGCCGCCGTGCCGCTCAGTCATGTACGGTGATTGACTCATCACCCCATGATGCATCACCCCAGCCGGCGGGTAGATCTGGAGTCTGTGCATCATGAGAACAGTCCTGAGCCGGAGCCACACCAATCACCCAATTGACGGCACGCATACTGGCAGCTCCGTGATTACACGAGCACGAACAATAGACAGTAATTCACACCTGGACTGGAGTTCACGCCGCACTGGGAGGGGCAGAGTGGAGGGGCGCGGAGAAGATTTGTATGCGAGGCAGCCGGATCGTCATGGCAAGGGCAGACCGGCGGGTGCGGAGGGGCGGTGCCGGCGTGGGCGGGTCAAGTGCACTGGAGAAGGATGCGCACTGAATGAGAATGCGACCAGTCTGATGTACGGGCGCACGGGAGCTCTGTGACTTACAGGACGGTACAGTGCGACCAGTCTGATGAACGGGCGCACGGGAGCTCTGTGACTTACAGGACGGTACAGTGCGACCAGTCTGATGTACGGGCGCACGGGAGCTCTGTGACTTACAGGACGGTACAGTGCGACCAGTCTGATGAACGGGCGCACGGGAGCTCTGTGACTTACAGGACGGTACAGTGCGACCAGTCTGATGAACGGGCGCACGGGAGCTGTGACTTACAGGACGGTACAGTGCGACCAGTCTGATGAACGGGCGCACGGGAGCTCTGTGACTTACAGGACGGTACAGTGCGACCAGTCTGATGAACGGGCGCACGGGAGCTCTGTGACTTACAGGACGGTACAGATACTACATTAGTATGCTGCTATCGCTCTGTATCAGTTTAGACATATTGGGATTGTGTGTTATTTGAATGCACATACTCTGTGCAAGGGCCATCTATGTTAGAGCTAGTTGGAGCCTTGACCTTTGATCTCGACATTGCCATTTCTCCACTTCTGTCCATGACAATGACAGTGTATTTGCCATCGGTTTCTCTGCGGCAGCAGTCGCGGTACTGATACGCTGTATAAAGTTCAGTATCGATTGTCAAATGCCACCTGACACCTCAACACTGGAGCCAACGACTCAAAACCAATGCACATATCTAGGGCACCTAGATGCAGTCTAAGTCGTCATTGATACCCCTGTCCTCAAGTTTACAGCAAATCCGGCTAGTAAAAGACGGCACCTTATCTGATCCAGTTCGACTGAGTAGTGAGTACCCGGCGGCCATTTTACACGACCTTGCACGATTCATAGCCGGTATCGTAATCATGACCTTAATCAGCGGTGAGGGTCAAACGTGTAAGCTCGAGCTATTGATCTTTGTCTGAAGCGTAAATGGCTGTATCTTGATAAACCCGATGGCGTGCATATGCCTTCAGCGTCAAATGACGGGTAAGGCAACACGTGCGATTGGTAAGACTGAGACAGATTGCATGTCTAATGTTAGGCTTCTGCCACAATTGTGATTGATATGCTTTCACTAGGCTATGCCTCACAATACTCACAGCTGCGGATGGTCTGCAAAACATTCGTTAAAATAGCCGTTTTCACGAAGAATTGTGCGTTTGGGGCGATTGGGGCGTTTGGGGGCGTTTGGGGGCGTTTGGGGTTTAAGGCCAGCTATGGCCACGTGATACGGTGTTTGGTCCAAAACTCCAAAACTCCAAAACTCCAAAACTCCAAAACTTCAAAACTTCAAAACTTCAAAACTTCAAAACTCCCAAACTCCCTAACTCCAAAGCTCCAAAACTACAAAACTCCATAATTCCAAAATACCAAAAAAGCACTTTTAAAAAAAATGTACAATCAACCTTCGGACCGGCGATGGCCCATAGTATTGCCCCGCGCATATCCGAATAATCTTAGATTGGTTGTATCCGAATATCCGAATAACCGAAGGTTGGTTGCACCATTGAAATAACACTATTCGAAATTTTGAAATTTTTGCATTTTTGAATTTGGGATTTGGGATTTTGGAATTTTGGAGTTTTGGAGTTTGAGCTTTGGAGTTTTGGAGTTTTGGACCAAACACCGTGTCACGTGGCCATAGCTCTTAACGCTGCCCCCCCATTTACCCCAAACGCCCTAAACGCCCCAATCGCCCAAATCGCCCCAAACGCTCCAAACGCAAAATCCTTCGTGAAAACGGCTAATATGAATATATTGTTCATTTGAACCCAATAACTACATATTGTGTAGTGGGATAGTTGATAGGTAACCTTGTTCTGTCATTTGAGGACTGCTGCACTGTCCGGTGGATTGAGAAAAAGACACGGCCCACTCCCTATGCTAATATTTACGACTCGGGAGGGTAGCCTCAGATGATCCTCGCACGTGCCGACTCGATGATTTGGTGGTTTGATCGACATCCGTCTTTCAACAAAACGTCTGAGGTTGGCTCTTGTTATTGTCTTGATACCGTGTCCAAACAGAAGTATGTTAACAAGCACAAATAATTGCTTTGATATATGTATGATACATTGCACAAAAACACACACAATTCAAGTAATTATGCTTATATCGCTACGACAGCATGTAATGCGGAATGGCGGTATTTGCTTGTTTTCGATCCAAAGGCAAACATGCCAGATATGTCACGATCACATATACCATGCTTGCACACGACTGCAAAAACCCACAGCACGGCATCGTGGTCATTGTCATTAAGCCGAGGCGATACCAATGCAAGGACGAACACAGGCTTAACAATTGGTAGATTTTGCGCATGGTTAAGTTAGGAAGCTACGGTGTATAGTTGATATTGGTGATACGTACACTCCAAGGTAAACACAGTTAGATACGCGTGACTTCACGAGGGAAAATGTGCATGCAAATCGTAATCGGTTGGCGAATGTGATGTTTGTCGCTTAATTCCATTCCGGTGAGTGTCATGTAGCTTATCGTGTTCAAACATTTGACGCTGCTACATCATAGGCTTGCGATTGGCTGACAACTATTTTGCGCTGTCAACAAGTGGAATTGCCATCTAAAGGTACACACTTTTATAAACCTAATTTGACTAAAGTGCTGCCTTTACTGTAACGGCTGTCGTGCTGTCACAATGAATGATTTACACCTCGTTACCAAGTTTATATGCGCAATTTTAAATGATTTATTAAACTTGAACAATTGCTATCTGGATATTAAACAGCTGCGAAGCTTGCCGGACTAAAATAGTCCCAATTATATTATGATAGTGTGGATAGTGTATGCTTTTACATATGATTGTCGGATTAATTATACATTATACCAGCAGAGTAAATATATAAATCCAGGCGATGATTTTATTGGTCATTTGATACTTTTAGCATTTGTAGTGCAGGCGGTCTTTATTTCTTGCAAACGTTTTTTTTTCGGCACCATACCAGTGATGCATACTTGCCTCATAGTAGGTACTCGTGCTGATATTTCAAAAGCCACTAATCAAGCCGGTCACGTGACTTGCGACAACCATTTGAACTGTCTGCCCTTCCATTGTGATAGAACCGCCCTTCCATTGTGATAGAACCGCCCTTCCATTGTGATAGAACCGCCCTTACCTGCTGCCAGCTGCTGCTGGTGTTATAACGGATCATGAACTGTCTGCCCTTCCATTGTGATAGAACCGCCCTTACCTGCTGCCAGCTGCTGCTGGTGTTTTAACGGATCACGAACTGTCTGCCCTTCCATTGTGATAGAACCGCCCTTACCTGCTGCCAGCTGCTGCTGGTGTTATAACGGATCACGAAGCTTGCCTGGGTAGGTCATTCATCTCACTTCTCACCTCGTCTGATACAGGAAAAAGGGTCGACTCGTGATGCAACATTAGGAAATATAATTTGGTAAAGACAAAAGTTAGTGGGTTGTATACCATATAGGCCTCTTAGCCTATCACGCTAAAATTACCTTCAACATTTGGTGCATGTGAAAGGTTTATGTGGCTGCAGTCCCATCATGGCTGCTCAAAATGAGAAAGTCAGGTTTGAGATAGGAGACTCTATTCCTGTGGGTGGCTAGGACGACTGGCTGTATGCGATGACGGCGTGTATGAACGTGGGTACTGGTTATCGTCGTCACACAGGAAGGGAGAAGGTGCGCTCCGAGTGTCGAGGGCCTGACCAGTGACCACTCCTGTAAGGGCGCGCCGTCTGGACACACAGCCACCCCCGAGTGTCGGTGTGATGGTGCAGGATCAGCTTCATATCTGTCCTTGGTCAACAGCCGTACACGGCATCACGTCAAGGGACCGCACCTGCAGCAGATGAGCTCAGAAGCAGCAGGTTCTCTGACACGCGCCGACGATCCAGCCACTCCCGCGCCAAGAGTTATGCAAAACATACCTATGGTTGATTGACATTTCAATGCTACCGATTGTCTCTCTGCGTCATTCATATGCAGAGTTTTTTTCATCTGACGAGTATTTTTATCAAGCTTTGCAGTTTAGTTAGATTAGCCAATTACACTGTATGAATTGCTTAACTGGTTTGATTAATTGGCTAACTTACCTAACGGTAAGTCAGCCTCGCAGATCGTAGAAGTTATGAAAATACTCTATTTTTGTGACAGTTAAACATGTCTCCTTTGCGTAGCAGGGTCAACATCTTCTTTCTGAGTATTAACCCTCGCCCTACGGGAGCCTTTTCACCTTCGCCCTACGGGGGGGGGGGCTGACAGCCCCGCCCCCTGTTAACTTCCAAACCAAGCAACTTAGAGCAATGCGGTAAGAACCAGCATGTTGCCTGTCATGAGAGGAATCTAACAGTATGCGATTGTTAGGTTTCAGGTAAACGGGTGACCTTCCAGGTCAAGTGAATGACCTCGGATTTACCACGTCCAGAACAGCGATTTTGCTCTTCAGAAAACCTGAAAATTAGAAATTGATAAATGTAAATAAAAAGGCATGTTCCTAGACCAGTTTTGGCTCAGAAATACAAAAAGGTAATTATTTGTTCGTATCTTGTCCAAAAATGTCAAAAAAAGTTATTAAAAAAATGACGTCATCAGTTTCTTACACTTAGGAAGCCATCACTCAGTCAAAAATGAAGCTATTGCTTTTAAATGTGGTATGGGTTTTGTCCATACTCAGGTCTCTCACGTGTATTCCGGTTTTTCTAATATCTTTGAAAATTGTGATTTGATGGGGATTTTTTTTTAATCAGTTTTTTTTACTTTTAGGGTTCAAAAACCCAAAATGTTGAAAATCAAAGATTGCCATTTTAAAGAGAATGCCATTTTGCATCTTTGGTGAATTGCGTTTGCAATTTGCTTTAAAACTCTGTTTCCTACGATTTTCCCAATATTTCTCATTTTTTACCAACATGACGTCATCAAAACATTATTATCTCCCAAACTTCTTGACCAATTTCAATTAAATTGTTACAGCCTACGTATATTTGTTGTAAACTCAGCTACCAAGAATTTCAGAAAGATGCACCCCATGTGTCAAAAGTTATTCAAGAAAAACCTCAGGGGGGGGGCCTGTCAGCCCCCCCCCCCGTAGGGCGAGGGTTAGTATATGTTCGTCAGTAATTTTAAAAGGTCTCACAGATAAGTGCGGGACGTTCTTGGGAGAAAGCTGTGTCTAAGAAGCTTGTCAGTTTAAATATTGTTTTAATGGTTTCCTACATGAATCATTGCAGTTTAAAGGACAATCTCGAGACAATCTTCCATTAATTAAGTACTTATTTACTAACGTGTGTTTTAAGCTTTTCTGATTAGGCATTATAATATTAAATTATAGACTTAACGGCTACTAATCAGGT
Source organism: Chirona hameri (assembly GCA_036785665.1). Classification (NCBI taxonomy): domain Eukaryota; kingdom Metazoa; phylum Arthropoda; class Thecostraca; order Balanomorpha; family Balanidae; genus Chirona; species Chirona hameri. The sequence goes on along the minus strand of JAXIVJ010016891.1, from coordinate 13,748 downwards.
TTTAATTCATATTCGAATTTTCGACCTTCACATTCAGGTCGTTATCAAGAAAGTTTAGCAACAATATAGCTGATAAGAACGCAATATTCCAATGAATAAGGCAACTCGATTTTTGCTAACGTAGAAACGTGCGAAGAGGGAGAAAGCCTCCTGTAGTCATGGAGATAAACCCTTCCAACATATATTCGAACACACACGTCAACATTCGGTCAATGACAGACACATTACGAAAAAATGCACTCACACATTCAATAGGCACATGTCCCATAGACTACTAAAAGCTGGTCTAGCAATTTTTATGGGGGACTAAAAGGACTAAAAGGACTATGTGTTACTAACACGTGTGCTCCGATACCGTTTCATATTTCAAACCTGTTTTAGCTTTACCAGTGCGCGCTCGCTCGGTCATCGCCCAAAAAGGCGTTTTACTGGTATTAAATTGTACATGATCTCCTTTCTCGAATCTGCCAAAAGGGAGCACGTCCTGAGCGGCTGCATGCTTTAGCGTATACAAAACGAATGCTTAGATAAATCAATGCATTTTTGCTCAACAATGATCTTTGTTCATTTCAAAGTCAAAGTCAAAGGTCAAAGTCATGTATTAAGATACATCCACGTTGTGGCTTTTACGTATCCAGTCAGAGTACATGTGTAGTGATATCTAAATACAAAATCACAGTGTAAACACGATAAAAAGCAATACGATCGCGGTCAGTAAAAGAGAACACATTGTACATGGTAGGCCTGTCATCGCACGGTATGAGGCTTAATCACCAACCTTAAGAGAGAAAAAAAAATCGACGTCTGCGGGTGCCACGCGCTGTGGTACCACCCCTATCAGAACGCACCATAACAAAATCAAAATGTATTTGAAGGTCCTATCTAATGGTGAAAACCCGATCTCAATCGGATCAGTGGTTGCAAAGTTATTAGCTTCCCAAAAATACGCTGAAGCATGCAGCACTCAGGATGTACTCCCTTTTGGCGGATTTGAGAAAGGAGATCATGAACAATTTAATACAACTTAATTTGTATGTAGTTTTTCCCAGGGAAGCAACAGATACCGCTCGGTTACCGCCGATTAAGGCGTTTTACTGGTTGGTAGCCAATAAGTCTATAATTTAACATTACTTATTTACTGTTTGTGACAATTCTCGTCGTCTGACGCTTCGAAAGATTCTCATGAAAGGATAATCCATCGCAACCAATTACTGAGATCATTGGCCAATTGTATTTTTTTCTAGATAGTATTTTTTTTCTATATATTTTTTTACCGATGCACTTTGTGCATATCTCAAAAACGTTTTTAATAACAATAAATGGTTCATGTTTGTCTAGTTTACAAATTTACCAATACAAAATAGCAGGTAATACAAAGAATCTACGACATTATGCTGTTTTGTATAATGGCGCACATAATGGTGTTTGATTGTACAACCACAATATATGAATCCACCACCTTATAATGCCTAAGATATTGATAGAATGAAAAATAATACAAGCTAGACTCATAAAAAGAACTTTGACGAAAACGTTGATGTTCTTTTCACAATAAAACAAGGGTAAATCAGTGACAATAACGTCAAAGCCATTGACAGTGTCATTATTTCGGACAGTATGTGTACTTCAAGGACGACTTCTTTCTACAGGAGGCTTAGACCTTCACACCACCTTTTCGTAAGTAAAACTCACTGAAATTTGTGAAACAATGTCCAAATTGTCACGAGGTTCTTGGATCTGAGAATATACGCATCCTGTAATGAAAAAACAATAGTTGTTGATAATATTTCACCGTTATTCAGTTGCTAAGTGAGTAAGAAGCATAATACAAGAGCAAAAAGACGTTACCTTGACCGGTAAGCCATTGTAACTTTGTTAAGTGGTCCTATCAAGGTAACTACGGTACCAAGGTTTCTGTTTCTATTCTCCAACTCTTTCACTGTGGTAATTCCAGACACCAGTGTACCTTGCAAGGAGCCTGAACTTAGCCTCTTTGACTATTCCAAGTACCGGATTCACGCAGTTTGGAAACAAAGAGGCAAGGTTGTCTGGCATCAGGACGAGGTGGGGTATTGAGAAGCGAGATTCAGCTGCAAGCTCTGCACGAGGCATGCTCTAATTAGCGACAGCACGTTTGGGTCGCACGGGCGACCTTGACTGACCTCTCCTATCCTCGACTGACCTCTCCTGTCCTCGACTGACCTCTCCTATCCTCGACTGACCTCTCCTATCCTCGACTGACATCGGTGGACTGTGGCTGACCTCTCCTATCCTCGACTGACCTCTCCTATCCTCGACTGACCTCTCCTGTCCTCGACTGACCTCTCCTATCCTCGACTGACCTCTCCTATCCTCGACTGACCTCTCCTATCCTCGACTGACCTCTCCTATCCTCGACTGACCTCTCCTATCCTCGACTGACCTCTCCTATCCTCGACTGACCTCTCCTATCCTCGACTGACCTCTCCTATCCTCGACTGACCTCTCCTATCCTCGACTGACCTCTCCTATCCTCGACTGACCTCTCCTATCCTCGACTGACCTCTCCTATCCTCGACTGACCTCTCCTATCCTCGACTGACCTCTCCTATCCTCGACTGACCTCTCCTATCCTCGACTGACCTCTCCTGTCCTCGACTGACCTCTCCTATCCTCGACTGACCTCTCCTATCCTCGACTGACCTCTCCTATCCTCGACTGACCTCTCCTGTCCTCGACTGACCTCTCCTATCCTCGACTGACCTCTCCTATCCTCGACTGACCTCTCCTATCCTCGACTGACCTCTCCTATCCTCGACTGACCTCTCCTATCCTCGACTGACCTCTCCTATCCTCGACTGACCTCTCCTATCCTCGACTGACCTCTCCTATCCTCGACTGACCTCTCCTATCCTCGACTGACCTCTCCTATCCTCGACTGACCTCTCCTATCCTCGACTGACCTCTCCTATCCTCGACTGACCTCTCCTATCCTCGACTGACCTCTCCTATCCTCGACTGACCTCTCCTATCCTCGACTGACCTCTCCTATCCTCGACTGACCTCTCCTATCCTCGACTGACCTCTCCTATCCTCGACTGACCTCTCCTATCCTCGACTGACCTCTCCTATCCTCGACTGACCTCTCCTATCCTCGACTGACCTCTCCTATCCTCAACTGACCTCGGTGGACTGTGGCTGACCTCTCCATCCTCGAATGACCTCTCCTATCCTCGACTGACCTCTCCTATCCTCGACTGACCTCTCCTATCCTCGACTGACCTCTCCTGTCCTCAACTGACCTCTCCTATCCTTGCCTGACCTCTCCTATCCTCAACTGACCTCGGTGGACTGTGGCTGACCTCTCCTATCCTCGACTGACCTCTCCTATCCTCGACTGACCTCTCCTATCCTCGACTGACCTCTCCTATCCTCGACTGACCTCTCCTATCCTCGACTGACCTCTCCTATCCTCGACTGACCTCTCCTATCCTTGCCTGACCTCTCCTATCCTCGACTGACCTCTCCTATCCTCGACTGACCTCTCCTATCCTCGACTGACCTCTCCTATCCTTGCCTGACCTCTCCTATCCTCGACTGACCTCTCCTATCCTCGACTGACCTCTCCTAACCTCGACTGACCTCTCCTGTCCTCGACTGACCTCTCCTATCCTTGCCTGACCTCTCCTATCCTCGACTGACCTCTCCTATCCTCGACTGACCTCTCCTATCCTCGAATGACCTCTCCTATCCTCGACTGACCTCTCCTATCCTTGCCTGACCTCTCCTATCCTCAACTGACCTCGGTGGACTGTGGCTGACCTCTCCTATCCTCGACTGACCTCTCCTATCCTCGACTGACCTCTCCTATCCTCGACTGACCTCTCCTATCCTCGACTGACCTCTCCTATCCTCGACTGACCTCTCCTATCCTCGACTGACCTCTCCTATCCTCGACTGACCTCTCCTATCCTTGCCTGACCTCTCCTATCCTCAACTGACCTCGGTGGACTGTGGCTGACCTCTCCATCCTCGAATGACCTCTCCTATCCTCGACGGACCTCTCATATCCTCGACTGACCTCGGTGGACTGTGGCTGACCTCGGTGGACTGTGGCTGACCTCGGTAGACTGTGGCTGACCTCGGTGGACTCTGGCTGACCTCGGTAGACTGTGGCTGACCTCGGTGGACTGTGGCTGACCTCCGTGGACTGTGGCTGACATCGGTGGACTGTGGCTGACCTCGGTGACCTCGGTGGCTGACCTGAACCGACTATAAGTGACCCCAATTGACCTGAAGACTGTGTCATGAGCTATCATGCCGTCGAACCAGTGCAGTGCGGGAAGGCAGCCGAAACTAGAGATCACCGACACAGACAGCTGCCACGTGTAATGGGGCGCCAATGGAGACGGTTAATGGGGCGCCAAGGGGGACGCGTAATGGGGCGCCAATGGGGACGTTTAATGGGGCGCCAATGGAAGGTGTTCATGAGAGATTGCCCCCCCCCCCCCCCCCCCGACGCGTGATAAGCGTGAATCGATGGTCACGATTTGGCAGCCCAAGTGAAGCGGTACACGTGTGGCGATCGGCGTGACCCACGAGTCTCCTATCCAGACCATGAAGGCGAGGCCTCCATATATCATGCCAGCCAGAAGGACATTGCAACATGATGCAATCTCCGTGCAATGGTATGCGTCAAACACAACTCGGCTAATTCCTCAGATGATTCGACAAACGAAATGTGGCCTAATTCGCATTCCATTGCGCAATGCTTTACTCTAATTAATATAAAGCTGAACGTTCAAAGTAGATGATCATCAACCCCCAAGCTGTCTTATGAGATGTTTGAATCTGCTCCACTGGCAGTGAGCGCTGGCCATTCCTGTTTATCGTCTATATGAAGCTCCGCTGCAGGTGCACTAACCGGGCCAGGACTTGCTCTTCCGTGGCCATGGACTGATTCTGGGCGAGCTAAATCTCCCGGCCAACGGAGCAGTGCACTTTCGTAACGCTGCCCCGTCTGGTCACGCGCCGATAGGGTGCAGCTGCGGGGGAGGCGAGAGGAGAGAAGCTGATGGTGACCGAGCTGCCACCTCCGCTGACCGAGCCGCCACCTCCGCTGACCGAGCCGCCACTCAGCCTGATGGTGACCGAGCCGCCACCTCCGCTGACCGAGCCGCCACCATCAGCCTGATGGTAACCGAGCCACCACCTCCGCTGACCGAGCCGCCACCATCAGCCTGATGGTGACCGAGCCGCCACCTCCGCTGACCAAGCCGCCACCATCAGCCTGATGCTGACCGAGCCGCCACCTCCGCTGACCAAGCCGCCACCATCAGCCTGATGCTGACCGAGCCGCCACCTCCGCTGACCGAGCCGCCACCATCAGCCTGATGGTGACCGAGCCGCCACCAACCAAGCCGCCACCATCAGCCTGATGGTGACCGAGCCGCCACCTCTGCTGACCAAGCCGCCACCATCAGCCTGATGGTGACCGAGCCGCCACCACCAGCCTGATGGTGACCGAGCCGCCACTATCAGCCTGATGGTGACCGAGCCGCCACCTCCGCTGCAGACTGTGGCGGATACCTCATTGGTAACGGCAGCCTGTGGCGGATCATTGGTAACGGCAGACTGTGGCGGATCATTGGTAACGGCAGCCTGTTGCCGATACATCATTGGTAACGGGGGATTGGGCTGCAAGATGAGAGCTGTGAGTGCCAAGGCATGTCAGGGAATGGTTATTATGATGCAGTTAGGTATAATGTATTGAATGCTAATTTGGGGTAAATCGAGACGAATCACGCACGCACCTTCAGCTCTCTATCTGGAATAACAAGCAAGTTCTAAGATCGCCTTTTCGAACCATTATGCTTTAAGTCTTCAGTATGACGATCTGTTTGTTATTTCACATAACATGGGTTCACACTTCGTAGGTTTGTGTATTTTTCCCTCATGAAACTGGCCTCAGATCGAACCTCTCAGGCCGATACAAGGCATGGCCAGGTGTGTCGTGTCTCGTGACTCGTGTCTCGTGTCTCATGTCTCATGTCTCGTGTCTCGTGTCTCGTGTCTCGTGTCTCGTGTCTCCGTGTTTCGTGTCTCGTGACTCGTGTCTCGTGACTCGTGCCAGATCAGCTGACAGCTGACCCACGGCAGGGTGGCGGGGCACGAACACTCAGTCAGACGGCTGGCGATCAGCTGGACGACGGCTGGCGATCTAGCCTTTTAACTCTGGCATCCACGAGGGTTTCATCACATACAAATATATGGTCTGTACATGTCAGGACATGCATAATATGGTCTTTTATTTTAGTTTACAATTGAAAGTGGTGGACTTTTTTGACCAGGGGCGGATCCAGCGGGGGGGGGGGGGGGCAACGGGGCTGGCAACCCCCCCCCCGCCTCAATGGAAATTGGCGCCCCTTGCGCGCCGAAGGCGCAGGGGCACTAGTTTTGCGCCGAATGCGCAATCTGGGCGCCCCCAAACCCATGGAGGGCGCCCCAAACCCATGGAGGGCGCCCCAAAACCCATGGAAGGCGCCCCCAAACCCATGGAGTGCGCTCCCACACCCATGGAGGGCGCCCCCAATTCCGGGGAGTGCGTCCCGATGCCCAAAAAGCACCCCGAACTTCAGAACTTCGGAAGTGCGCCCTCGAAACCGGAAGCGTGCCCTTGAACGCGATTGGGCATGCACACCGAATCTCAGGAGGGAGCCCCAAATCTAAGGAGAGTGCCCCAAAATCCATAGAGGGCACCCCCAATCTCACATGGAGGGCGCTCCCAATTCCTGGGAGGGAGCCCCGACGCCCGAAAAGCACCCCGAACTTCGGAAGGGCGCCCCGAAACTCGGAAGTGCGCGCTCAAATGTGATGAGGTGCACCCCGAATCTGAGGAGGGCGCCCCCAAACTCATGGAGGTCGCATCCAAACCCATGAAGGGCGCCCTCAAACCCATGGGGGGAGCCTCCAAATCATAGCGCTGTCAAAATGGTTTGGGTGTGTTACAATAATGAGTTATTTTGGCGCGACACTGCAATTTTTCCACGACAACCTTGCCGCCCCTCATGACCATGGCTATTGGCGGATCCAGGGGGGCATTAGGGGCAAATGACCCCCTCATAGATATCGAAGTGAAAATTTCACTACCTCATGCTGCATCAATTATACGTATTCCTACCGAATTTCAATTAAATCGATGCAGTACTTTGGGAAATAATGACGTCTTATTGACGTCATGGCTTGCCATTTTTGGTGGAAAACTGATAAATGTTTGACAAATCGTAGAACATCGAGTTTTGATGTAAGTTGGAAATTTAAAAAAAGCGTCAAAAGAAAGGAAATGACATTTTATTCAAAATGGCTATCTCGGATTTGAGTAATTGTTGGTTTTTGACCCCCCAAAATGCAAAATACTTTTTTTCGGGAAAAAATCCACAAAATAAATGATTGATGATATTAAAAACGGAGGACACATAGTGGAGCGCAATGTATGGATGATACCCACACCAAATATTAAACAAATATCTTTATTTTTGACTGAATTATGGCTCCCTAAGTTTAGCTAACGCATGCCATTTTTTAAAGTTACGTTTTTTGCTTTTAGTGACCAGATACAGACAAATAATGCCAGCGTGATAATTCGGAGACATAACTGGCCTAGAAACATGCCTTTTTATTTGGATTAATCAATTTCGAATTTGGACCTTATGTGACCTGACGTTGACCTGAGAGCCAATATATGGGGTCAGGTTGTAAAAATGGCTGCTAATATCGAATTATACGTGTAAACTAACCCATAAAACATGTGTAGCATGGCTTTCGTAGACATCTTGCCAATGTAAACCTTTTGTGACCTGATCTTGACCTTGACCTTTGCATACAATTTCATCTTTGTTTATGTGGGATATGCATTATACCTTTGAGAACACTGTGTGCTATAATAGCCGCAATCTAAAACTTTGGATGGAGAGAATGTCTCCAAAACCCAAATACCTCAATTTTGACATTTGACCTGATCGTGACCTGACATGTGACCTTATTTTGAACATTTCGCGTAAAATTTAAATGCGTCTAATTGAGTGCTTCCGAATGTCGGATTGCGCATCTCGCTGTGGTTATTGGTTCGGAAGATAACGAGGGGACAGAATTGAGAAACTCCCCCTCCCCGCGCGGCGCGGCGGGGCGTGTTCGGCTGAATACCCAAGCGGGGCGCAGGTTGGGTGATTAAAAACTCCTCTCCCTTTTCAACGACTTTTTCACACTGAGGACTCCACGCCACCCCCCACCCCCCACCCTGAGTCAACAACGTTTCGTTCTGACGACTCGACACTACCCCTCCCCCCCGCTGAACGACTCATCGCGCTGACGACCCGACGCCGGCGCCCCCCCCCCCCCCCCCACCCCAGGTGCCAAAAAATGCGCCCCCCGGGCCTGCAGCCCCCTCAATGAAAATCCTGGATCCGCCCTGTTTTGGACATAGGACATGTTAATGGTAAAATATTACAAAATGAATCGATTTCTATGGCCATTAATTACAGTGATTTCAGAAATGTTTCAACATATCTGACCTGCCATCCACAGAAAACTGCACAATGCAAAGGCAAGGCTCTTTAAACTCTTAATGGTTGGCTAAGTATACAAATACATTGTCAGTAGTCCGCCGGAACTCAATCAAATGAATGATTTTGAGTCATCACGGATTTTTGAAATGAGTAATGTTTAGGTGCGGCACATATTACGTATAAGATACGGCACCGCGTTGATAACTTGCACGAAGAACAGTATTTCCGTTCCCATTCCTAAATTGCACCTTCTAGTATATCTGAAATTCTGAAGCACACATACCTGGGTCTAAAAGTTCACTCAAAAGTGCCGGTCGTCATCGTACCATCAAATACCCACGATGTAATCTCTGTGCCATAATCTCGCCATAGAGTCGTCAGAAAATTATAAGCTTTGCGTAAATGTAAACTGTACACAGGTTTGTAGCTCAAAAAGAATGTCCTGTACTGAGCCAAGACAAACTGAATTCAGAGATGGATTCAGCATCATGTCTTAGATTATTAAAAAAAGGAATCATAACTTTGCGCCCATTCCGGGTCATTCTGCATATGACCGTTTAATTTACTCAACATGCTGGAAGTTTCTATCTGGTGAGGATCAGGCTTTAGAATCTTATTCCACAAATTAATCCTGTCCCCCAAGAAATTAATCCCGAATTTAATCCGCTACTGACCTTCGCACTTCGCACGTGGAATCGCACTTCGCACGTGGAATAAGTAAGAGATGAGTGCCGATTTTTCATCTCTCGAAATTTGATTGCCGAACCTTTGCGGATCTTCTTGGTTGGATGTCGTTCGGGTTCAGGGTATTTTAAAACCCAATGTCTGGTCCGTTTCGCGGAAATCGCGCAATTATAGATTAAATGATACGCGAGAGAATGTCACCAGTCAAGATTGGCATATCAGCTAGCATTATGCCGTATGCTGGATAATAACTTACGGAATCAAGGACTTGGCGCTGACGTGCATACATGCATATGTGTGCATTTTGTATAGGTGCAATCCATGTCTATGCATTTTATCGCAACAGTCTCAAGTCGTGGGAGTGTTTAAGTTCTGACGCAATCGAAGTTGGCAATCTTTGATAGGTGTTTTGTTCTTTTCGAAGTGCATTCGGTTTTTCAGCAACTAAACCATTGTTCTTTGTTTTTGTTTTTTGTTCACACTTTAATAATGCTATTAATGTTGAGTCCCTCATGCATATTTCTACAACTCCTAGCATCATAAACATGCATAAAAAAATATTCACTATCCATAATACCTGAAGTGGAAAACAGCGGCGGAAATGACGAGATGTCGTTTAACCTCACCATTCTGGGGCTTTTTACCAGACGAGGATGACTAAAACGGCGGCGAAAATTCCGACAGAGACAGAGACGACAGAGATGTGAGCACCGTCATCACTAACTTAATCCGGCCCGGAGCGGGGCAGGGGGTACCCGGCATTCACTTCCGGTGTCCGCATTCATCATCCCCCGCGCCATACCTGAGTATTTCACAACTCCAACACGAATAGCAGCCCCTCGGCGTGGGCCCGCCCCGGATGTGGAGATCTGTATAAATCCGAGCGGGCGATCAGAAGGTCACGTGGGGACGCCCGGGCAGCCAGGTCGGCCGGCAGAGGTCTGTCCGTCTGTCCGTCTGTCCGCCAAGGTGGACGGCTCGGTCGGGTCGGTTGGGAAGGATGACCCGAGAGAGACGACCTCTTCTCTGGCCGGTATTAATCAGCTGAACTGCAGTCACCTGACGGCCGGATCACCTTGGAGGCGGCGTGCGGACTCGTCCGGTGGTGACGGCACGGCTCTGAGCACGAGCTGGTGAGAGGTCCGGTCCATCCCGGTCCTGGTCCTGTCCGGTCACCGTCCCGGTTACTAGCCAGTCACAGTCCCGTCCCGTCTCAGCCCCGTCCCCGTCTCGGTCTCGGTCCCGGTCCCGTCCCAGCCCCCAGTCCCAGTCCCAGTCCCAGCCCAGCCCAGTCCCAGTCCCCGTCCCAGTCCCAGTCCGTCCCGTCCCCGTCCCGTCCCCGTCCCCGTCCCCGTCCCCGTCCCGTCCCGCCCCGCCCCGCCCCGCCCCGCCCCGCCCCGTCCCGTCCCGTCCCGTCCCGTCCCGTCCCGTCCCCGGTCCCGTTCCCGTTCCCGTTCCCGTTCCCGTTCCCGTTCCCGTTCCCGTTCCGTTCCCGTTCCCGTATCCCGTTCCCGTTCCCGTCCCCGTCCCCGTCCCCGTCCCCGTCCCGTCCCCGTCCCCGTCCCCGTCCCCGTCCCCGTCCCCGTCCCGTCCCCGTCCCCGTCCCCGTCCCGTCCCCGTCCCTCCGTCCCCGTCCCCGTCCCCGCCCCGTCCCCGTCCCCTTCCCGTCCCAGTCCCAGTCCCAGTCCAGTCCAGTCCCAGTCCCAGTCCCAGTCCCGTACCAGTCCCGTCCCAGTCCCGCCCCAGTCCCGTCCCAGTCCAGTCCCGACCCGTCCCAGTACCGGTCCCCGTCCCGGACCCAGTCCCAGTCCCAGTCCCAGTCCCAGTCCAGTCCCAGTCCCGATCCCGTCCCAGTACCGGTCCCCGTCCCGGTCCCCGGTCCCGGTCCCGGTCCCGGTCCCGGTCCCGGTCCCGGTCCCGGTCCCGGTCCGGTTCCCGGTCCCCGTCCCAGTCCCAGTCCCAGTCCCAGTCCAAAGCCGTTCCCGTCTCGTCTCGATATCATGTCGGTCCCGTCCCGTACTCGATATCATGTCGGTCCCGGTCCCGTCTCGATATCATATCGGTCCCCGTCCCGGTCCCGTCTCCATCTCATGTCTGTCCCCGTCCGGTCCCGTCTCGATATCATGTCTGTTCCCGTCCCAGTCCGTCCCGATTCCAAGCCGTTGCCGGTCTCGGCAACTGGCCATAGAACGACACCAGCACAGGCCATTCGGTCTGCGAGATGAAGTGCGAACCACTGAACGGTCACCGTTTGCTTAGCAGCCGGCTACCCCGCGCTGAGCCAATGATCAGTGGACATGCAACGAACACAGTCCCAAGACAGGTCATTAGAGCTAACATAACAATGAGCCAGCGGTAACCAGACGAGGGTTTGTATTCAGTGAAATGACCTGGCGATCATTGAGACCACAGTGGCATTACTGCACGAGCAGACGCCAACAAGATTATTGCTCAGTGAAATGAGTCACCTTAAATATGATGGTGTCTAGTCATGGTCAGCGAAGTGAAGTTTGAACATAACTAGCCGCAACCTAGTGCGGCTAGTTATGTCTATTCGTGGTCAGCTAGTTTAGTTTACCTAGTTGGACATTCGACCTAAGCTGTGACAATGATGGACAACATTTAGACGAGTCTGTAGATGCGTTCACTGCAATACAACACATATGAAATGTAGGTACATACATACCAGGGGCGGATACAGGGGGGGGGGGGGGGGGGGGGGGGGGGGGGGGGCCGCCCCTCCCCCTGCGCCGAAAGCGTGGAGGGCCTCGTAAGCAGACCAAATTTCCGCGCCTAGACCCTCTGGCCAGTCGGCGCGCCCCTCTTGCCAGTGACGGCTCCCCTCTGGCCAGTGACGGCGCCCCTCTGGCCAGTGACGGCTCCCTCTGGCAGTGACTCGCCCCTCCTGGCCAGTGACGCGCCCCTCCGGCCAGTGACGGGCGGCCTCACCGGCAAATAACGGCGCCCCTCGTCCAGTGACTGCGCCCCTCCAGCCAATGACGGCACCCTTCCGGCCAGTGACGGTGGCCTTGTCTTTTGGTGATTTTTTTTGTTAGGCGCCGTCACTGGCCGAAGGGGCGCCGTCACTGACACTGGTCGAAGGGCACTGGCGGATCCAGGGAGGGAGGGGGGCAACCAGGCCATGCCCCCCCCCCACACACACACACAGCCTGGAAGTGCGGGGGGAGGGGGAAACAAACATGTCTTTCCCCCCAACAAAACAAAACGTTAACAATATATTGTAAATATTGACTTTGCAGCAATCAAAATTCAGCTATCCACAGTGAAAAACTGGATTTTTTGGAAAACACGACTACCATCAAATCTGGGCTTAAACAAGCTCAACTGGACGAGAAAATAGCGGCCAGCAAGCTACCAGTCGGAACTGAAGCTCGAACAAACGTTTGTTTACATGTAAGAAGAACACCTCATATGGTATCAATGTGGAATCCAAGTGATACTCTACTCTATTTCGGCGCAAATGGTTGTCAAAAATGACGCGTTGCTTTTGTGGAAATAACTTTTCGGGACGCGTGACAGCGGTGTGTACTAAATTCACGTGTGATTCTCACGAAGGACCCACTGCAGTTGCTGGCACTAGGCCCAAATAATAGTTCTTTCGACGCGTCAATATTTTCATCCAGCCCAATAGAAATGGTATTGGGGAAAATTACCGATTTACAAACGGCAATTATGAAGCAATGGATAACAGTGATGTGATAAATATCACATGAATATGTGCATTGTGCATTATGATTTGTGGCAATACAGCTTCAGCCACCTAGATGTTCAATAATTATCTTGGAAATTGATGCAATATTGCCTTATAAGTGCATCAATTTTTTGATCCCTTGGCTCACCTGAATCATTTGTTTTACTCAAATTAAAATAACTATCAAAACGTTGATGCAGGAACAGCATGGGTGAATAATTTTGTTTAAAAAAAATAAAAATATAATAATTTCACGTAATTACATTACAAAATTTGTTTTATTTACTTACAAAATATAAACTTGAAAATTTAAAAAGATTATCCCTAGAAAATGACAGAAACATATTTGATGTAATTTGTCGCCACGTGATGGCGTCTCAATCTTTCCCGAAACAAACCAAAAAAACTTACGTAAACAGCTTGAGCTGTGACCGAGGTGGATGGAGTAAAAAATTGTGCATCAGATGGTGTAATTATTTTTGGAGACTGGCCATTTTCCATGGGGGGTGTTTTTAGTGAAATGTTGTCAATAATTGTGTCCATTTTTGTTATCCTTAAGTACAGTGCCTATGACAAGCTCCGCCCACTTTGCATCACAAAATGGACGCGTCAATACATTGATTTTTTCGACCTAGTGCCAACAACTGAATGGCAATTGTGCAATCAAAATAAAACAAACTATAGGTAGGTACCTACGTTGAGATAGGTACTTCTAGCTCAAACCTTATCAGAAGTATCTGCCCCCTCACGGATTTTCTCAATAACCTGAAAACTATGATAGATATCAACGTGAAACTTGCAGTACCTTA
>JAXIVJ010016890.1:0-27595 GCA_036785665.1 Chirona hameri | reverse complement strand
ACCAGCATACATTTTCAGGCCTTTTTACCGCATACCCTTAACCGATGCTTAAACTGTTTGCTGATCACGCTCGTGCTGCTTTCACTCGGAGCTATTGAGCTGTTGATATATGTTTTGTAACCTATGTTTTGTAACCTGCCATAGGTCCAGCCAGAAGACGACTTCTGTTTGCACGTGAGAGCTGTTGGGAGGTTCCGGGGCCTTCCGGGCAGTTCCGGGACTGAACTCTCCCCGGATATTGTGCGGAGCGGAGTGACCAATGTATAGCATGCCGCTTGCTAACACCTAGCTGTTGTCTTTGACGCACTATCACACCTTTCCCTTCGTTTTCCATTTTGTATGTATGTTGACTTGACGCGATCGAGATTAGACTGGTTACGATTTATTTCTGGTTATCGGTGCGATATCGAAGAGTGCCGTTGTTTGTGTCTGTGAGCGCCCCTTATGATATATGTGTGTGTGTGTGTGTGTGTGTGTGTGTGTGTGTGTGTGTGTGTGTGTGTGTGTGTGTGTGTGTGTGTGTGTGTGTGTATCTGCATATCAATGTCTTACACAAGGCATATTCGTGTTACCATACAACAGTTTTACGATCTTCTCTGGTGTTACGATTTCTTCCTTTTGACCAGCCATATGCTGCAATGTAACGCCATATGTTACCTAAACTAATTCACCCTGGTGATATTATCCGTTCATGTATAGCATAATATATTTGCATGTATGTCTTTAACACCTTTCTTAATTTTGTTTTATGCATCACAGAACTGGTGATATTTTTTCATCGTATCATACTTCCATTGCATGAATTAACACACCAGTGAATATAAAATAATGGTGGTAATTGTGTTCAGGTGAATGTAACACATATCTGTGACATTTGTGCGCGTCTTGCTGATTCCAATCTTTGTTGAGTGTCATATAATCTAACATTCTTTTATTTGCCCCTTTTACTGTTTGGAATCTGCATTTTTGCAATATCCTTGCTTGCATGCCCATTGCCCATTACACAACACGTTTTCTGCTAATAAATGAAAACTACAGCTCGCCCTGCCTGTTTGTTTGAGAGCATCAACCGCATGCTTCTGTTTTGCGATGACAATGCAATTTCTACACGCACACAGGACGGTTGCGTACTCAGTTTTGACTCGTTGCAGAATTAGACGAAGTGACACTCAATTATACGATCCAGGCAGCTATATATCTCTATTGACTTTGCCACCGTTAGCCGGTGTTCTCAGATCTAGGTTTGAGTTGGCATCACAATTTTTTTTACCAGCAAAACACACGCCTATCAAATATGCTTTCTCAGACTACAACCTATGGTTTATACGTCTGGCGTCACCACATACGTGGTCAGGACATCTAACATGAATCGCACGATCCGAAATATACACTCATGGAGTCAGAATAAACACCGCTCGGGTGACGATCACCAGCGATCCTCGCATCTCTCGTATTTGTTTACTTTTGCTGTTGACGTCATAGATTGTGAAAAGTGACTAACTGGTCGATGAATCAGTGCAGTGAACCAGTATTGAGTCTCCGTCACCTGCGTGGCCGAGTCATACCGAGTCATGCCGAGTCGATCGGCAGCCGGTCTGAAGAGTGACTAACTGGTCGATGAATCAGTGCAGTGAATCAGTATTGAGTCTCCGTCACCTGCGTGGCCGAGTCATACCGAGTCATGCCGAGTCGATCGGCAGCCGGTCTGAAAAGTGACTAACTGGTCGATGAATCAGTGCAGTGAATCAGTATTGAGTCTCCGTCACCTGCGTGGCCGAGTCATACCGAGTCATGCCGAGTCGATCGGCAGCCGGTCTGAAAAGTGACTAACTGGTCGATGAATCAGTGCAGTGAATCAGTATTGAGTCTCCGTCACCTGCGTGGCCGAGTCATACCGAGTCATGCCGAGTCGATCGGCAGCCGGTCTGAAAAGTGACTAACTGGTCGATGAATCAGTGCAGTGAATCAGTATTGAGTCTCCGTCACCTGCGTGGCCGAGTCATACCGAGTCATGCCGAGTCGATCGGCAGCCGGTCTGAAAAGTGACTAACTGGTCGATGAATCAGTGCAGTGAATCAGTATTGAGTCTCCGTCACCTGCGTGGCCGAGTCATACCGAGTCATGCCGAGTCGATCGGCAGCCGGTCTGAAGATGACCTGGCACGACGAGGCCACTGTGACACGCTGCCAACCCGACATGGAGTATTACGCAGCCGTGGGAAAGACAAGTCTGATCGAGGTCAATTATTTGTGGGTAGTGGGTAAGCTGTTTGTACAGTAGGAGGTTCGAGTAAGTATTTTGCTTTACATCAGATACTTCTTGTTAACGATGTATGTGGTGATTGTATAGATGTTCTTTTTTTGTATTATTTCATGATTGAGAATGTTAGCATACAAATTCATAATTAGGTAAGCCGGTATGACATTTTCGTGCGCTTATACATACTCTCATACTCGGATTTGTGTAAAATAACACGTCATCACTTGCTCGCCTAGCTTCACATTCATAAACAAGGAAGACAAAAACTTCGCTGAATGTCTCACCAAGACTGACACGTCAGGGAAAGGTGAAGTAGTGACAACACGAACAGCATGCCACGTGACAGGCCAGCTTACAGCCCGCTATAAAGATAATTGTGGAGTCTGAGACCGAGCACCGACGTTTCAACTTCTGACCGACGTGCTCCCTTCAATATCTGTTGAGTCGACTCAACCACTGGCGGATCCAGCCGCCGGTTGGGGGGGGGGGGGCAAATCGGTGGGAGGTACTGGCCGTGTGGGGGAGGGGCATCCTTTTGTTGCAAAAAGGTACCCCCATATTTCCCCCCCGAATATTTGGGCCGGTCATCTTAATTTGGTATTCAAGCTTAAGAAATTCATTTTTCCAATTCACAAAAATGTGGATTTTTCCGAAAAAAAACAAACAAAAAATGGGGGGAGGGGTAGGGTTCAAAACTAAAAAATGTCGGAAATCCGAGATACCCATTTTGAATAGAATGTCATTTCTCTTCTTTTGACGTTTAGTATTAGCAATTTGCTTCAAAACTCTATTTTCTATGATTTTTTCAAACATTTATCGTTTTTCCACCAAAAATGGCATGACATGACGTCATTAAAACGTCATTATCTCCCCAAATACTACATCAATTTCATTGGAAGTTGGTGAGAAGACTTAGACTTGATGCAGGATAAAGTACTCAAAGTTTCACGTTGATATCCATCATAGTTTTCAGGTTATTGAGAAAATCCGTGAGGGGGCAGATACTTCTGATGAGGTTTGAGCTAGAAGTACCTATATCAACCTAGGTACCTACCTATAGTTTGTTTTATTTTGATTGCACAATTGCCATTGGGACCTTCGAGAGAATCACACGTGAGTTGTGAACACCGCTGTTACGCGTCCCGAAAAGTTATTTCTACAAAAGCAACGCGTCATTTTTGACAACCATTTGCGCCGAAATAGAGTGTAGATTGGATTAAAAATTGATACCATATGAAGTGTTCTTCCTAAATGTGCAACAACAAAAAGCGTTTGTTCGAGTTTCAGTTCCGACTGGCAGCTTTCTGGCCGCTAATTTCTCGTCCAGTTGAGTTTTTTAAGCCCTGATTTGATGGTAAGAGCCGTGTTTTCCAAAATTTGCCAGTTCTTCACCGTGGATAGCTGGATTTTGACTGCTGCAAAGTCAATTCTTACGATAAATTGTTAAAGGGAAATAATGACCTTTTGATTTTGTTAGCAACAGTTTCTTAGGCTACCGCTATGGTTTTAAAATCATTTTATTTAAATTTAAGAATTAAATAAAATTATTCCCAAATTCGAAGTTGTAAGTTTGGGAAAAATACAAAACAAGTACCTTGTGTACTTCATGAAGGTCATTGACAAATTCGCCCTTCCCTACCATTGTTTACATCGATTGCGGCATTTTTGGAGGCTCTGTGACATTTCCGATCAAACTGAGCGCTGCTCGGACACACGCTAGTAGCGCTTTCGTTCTCCATGGCAACCAGGCGTCAGCCAATCAAAAGCCAGAAAGGGAAGACGTTCTGGCTTTTCATTGGCTCACGCCTGGTTGCCATGGAGAACGAAAACGCTACTAGCAACAACTCGCCACAATGGTTAAGTGCGCCGAGAAGCATGACAATGCTTTGTAAACAAATCGCCGACGCTAAATAGGTCGCCGTCGATGTGCATCGATGAGCTTCCGATTTAATTGCCAGTTTTGTGTTATTGTTTGTTAGTTTTTTGGGGAAAAATTATTATTTTTCATGATAATATAAAGCATAGTGTTATATACAGCCACAGACAAATTATACAATACTCCTAATGTTGAAAACAAATGAATTTATTTTCAAAAATTGAGGGTCGCAACCACTAACTATGCCGCCGTTGATGTGCATCGATGAGCTTCCGATTTTATTGCCACTTTTTCCAATCGCTGTTAGTTTTAGAAGATCGCCGGGCATATAATCACAACAAGCAGAACGCACAATATATTTTCCACTCCATTGCGTAAAAAAACAATACGGGAAAAGCCCGCAGTTTGATGAGGACCAAAAGTACTTGCAAGTACCGGTCGTTAAAAGTGTGGAACGCTTATCAACTTTAACTTGAAATATCTTTCGGTAGGAAAGTTTTCATACAAAATGTGATGAATTTACAATATATTTTGGTCTCGTCGGGCGATTTCAAGTGCTAACTCCATTTTTGTGGAAAAATGTCATTATTTCCCTTTAACGTGTTTTTTTTTTGGGGGGGGGGAGACATGTTGGCCTCCCTTCCAGGTTTTTTTTAGGGGGGGGGCATGGCCTGGTTGCCCCCCTCCTGGATCCTCCAGTGTTCATGACAATAGTCCTAATCGCCAGTACCGAATAATTCAAAAGTTTGAACTTTAAACTTCCCACGCGTAGAGCGCAGCACGCTTCGATTTAGTACTAACAGCAACTGTTATTCGCACCATCCGCGCCACATTTAGCGATGTGACTCTTGTGCTTCCAATTACTCCCAAATGAAGGTATTTATACAACACGAACTACAAAATGGGCGCTTTTGTTTCGGAAATTCAGTCTTATTCGTTTGTTTTAGTTTTCCTTTCTAGAAAATTCGACATTTTATTAAGCTTTTTGAGGAAACATTCAGGCTCAAATAATTAATAAGTACATGGTAGCTTTTGTTGGGGGGGGGGGGGGAAGACATGTTGGCCTCCCTTCCAAGATTTGTTGGGGGGGGGGGGCATGGCCGGATGCCCCCCCCCCCTGGATCCGCCAGTGCACTCAACTCAGAATCACCTTAGTCAAGTGTAGGTACTATAAATGAAGTCTCCCTCACCGACTCCGGGTCGAGCACTTCCCTAGTCGCTAGGTGTCGAAAGGATAACGTAGATAAATATCATAAATCTTCAACTTTCAAACTACATGCGTCTGAGCTACGTATATAACATTGCACATGTTAATGCATCCATACCGTCCTAAATCTTGCGTAGTTCTGGCCTGTTCTCATCCCAGCTGACCTCGTCAATCCAGCATGTGACAACACCTGTATCGCCGGCTCGGGTGCCGACAGGTACATGGACGGCCAGTCGGTGGAGACCGGGGAGCACCGTCTGCTACAGCGGCAGGGACAGCACCGTCACCGGCTCGTCATCCCGCGCCTCAGCTACATCGACGCCGGCCGGTACACGGTGACGTTCGGCAACGCACGGGGCGAGACAGCGTCCCAGTGCCAGGTGGTGGTCAAACGTGAGCTCGACGGCTTCTCGTGATTGTGTCGGTTTATGTTGCTGTAAGCGAAGTTAAGTTTGATTCACCGATATACGCCGTCACCGATATCACCGATATACGCCGTCACCTGACTGGCTAATGCTGACCAACAGCTGCTCAACTTATTGGTGTTCTTCTGTAAAATCATTGCCTGTAAAATTCCGAAGATGATCACATTGGATACAATAGATGCTCTCACCATACAAAATACAGGCGATTGAAATACAATGCTAAGTATCAATTGTCGTGGTCAATGCAACAATATCCTATCAATATTAATTATTTGTATCGTGACAGATTGAGACTTCTTTTATTTCCAGCACTAAGTGAGCTGAAGGCACCGCACTTCTTCACCCCACTGGTGGCGAGAACCGTCCGGGAAGGAGATAAAACAGAGTTTAGCTGTGAAGTCCGCGGCTCCCCTCTACCCAGTGTATCGTGGTGAGTTTACCAGTGTATCGTGGTGAGTTTACCAGTGTATCGTTGTGAGTTTACCAGTGTCCTGTCTCTCCGTATTTCAATGTGAGCTGTGAAGTCCGCGGCTCCCCTCTACCCAGTGTATCGTGGTGAGTTTACCAGTGTATCGTGGTGAGTTTACCAGTGTATCGTGGTGAGTTTACCAGTGTATCGTGGTGAGTTTACCAGTGTATCGTGGTGAGTTTACCAGTGTATCGTGGTGAGTTTACCAGTGTATCGTGGTGAGTTTACCAGTGTCCTGTCTCTCCGTGTTTCAATGTGAGCTGTGAAGTCCGCGGCTTCCCTCTACCCAGTGTATCGTGGTGAGTTTACCAGTGTATCGTGGTGAGTTTACCAGTGTATCGTGGTGAGTTTACCAGTGTCCTGTCTCTCCGTGTTTCAATGTGAGCTGTGAAGTCCGCGGCTCCCCTCTACCCAGTGTATCGTGGTGAGTTTACCAGTGTATCGTGGTGAGTTTACCAGTGTATCGTGGTGAGTTTACCAGTGTATCGTGGTGAGTTTACCAGTGTATCGTGGTGAGTTTACCAGTGTATCGTGGTGAGTTTACCAGTGTATCGTGGTGAGTTTATCAGTGTATCGTGGTAAGTTTACCAGTGTATCGTGGTGAGTTTACCAGTGTATCGTGGTGAGTTTACCAGTGTATCGTGGTGAGTTTACCAGAGTATCGTGGTGAGTTTACCAGTGTACCGTGGTGAGTTTACCAGTGTATCGTGGTGAGTTTACCAGTGATCGTGGTGAGTTTACCAGTGTATCGTGGTGAGTTTACCAGTGTATCGTGGTGAGTTTGACAGTGTATCGTGGTGAGTCTATCAGTGTATCGTGGTGAGTTTACCAGTGTATCGTGGTGAGTTTACCAGTGTATCGTGGTGAGTTTACCAGTGTATCGTGGTGAGTTTGCCAGTGTATCGTGGTGAGTTTATCAGTGTATCGTGGTGAGTTTACTCTCCGTGAGTCCTTTCTCTCCGTGTTTCAATGTGAGCTTAAATAGGTAGTACGTAGTTACGATATTAAATAGATGTTACATTTCGTATCCTTGGTATTAATAAAAAAACCATGTCCAAATTACATTAATACTTTTAAGATAGTATACCTAACTGTTGATCTGATTCTTGTACCGCTTCCGTGTCCGCTGCGTGTTAGGTTTAAGGACTCGGTGGATCTGTGCCCGGGCCCGGCCGTGCGAATGACGTATAAGCTGACCACCGGACTATGTTCGCTGACGCTGCTGCGGCCCTGTACCGGCGACGCCGGGAGGTACACCTGCCGCGCCTCCAACCAGCACGGTCACACAGAGATTCAGGTGAGAAGTGCGCGGTACGGATCAACGGTCACTGAAGTCGGGGTGGTGAGATTATTTAGAGAAATATATGCCAGTGAAAAGGGGAGATATGTGAAAAGATAGAAGAATAGTAACGTATGCACCGTCATCTGTCACATAGATCTACTCACCGCTTTCTATGATGGTGAAGTGGAACGTTCAGTTGCTGATGTTTCAACCATTTAACACCAATAAGAGATGAGAAGTTGCAAATGCAAGTCGTATTTTTATCTGTTCGCAGACCACACTAAAAGTGCTGAATAGGGAGGAACTACCGCACTCCGATTCGACAGAGATGGCGCCACCGGTCGCCACAACCCGCCCTTCTGCGGAGGAGACACCATCTGGAATCACGTCCCGTCCTCCGGCGGAGGAGACACCATCTGGAATCACATCCTGTCCTACGGCGGAGGGGACGTCACCAAGCGTCACGTCTTATCCAGCAGAAGAGGCGGCATCAGACGACATCAGGTCTCGTCTAAATGCAGATTCGACGTCATCTGAGGTGACGTCCCATCGCAGTGATATGACGGAGTCACATGGCATCCCGTCCAGCCTGAATGGAGACGTGAAATCACCTGGTGTTACGCACCGTCCAACGAAGGAGGAAGTGGCCGCTGACATCGAGTCCTATCCCAGTAAAGGGATGACGTCACTGGACAACACATCCCGCCAGAATACAGAGACGTCACAATCTGACAGTTCATCTTGTTGGACTGCAGGGGTGGCGCCACCTGGCACCAAGGGCAGTCTATATGAAGAGGTGGCGCCCTCTGGCGTGAAGTCCAGTCCGACTGAAGGGCAGCATGCCCCGTCATCTGATACAACGTCGTCACCGGCAACTCCACCTGGCGTGAAGTCCCATCCCACCAAAGAACCGGCAACAACACCTAACACCACCTCGTCCTTAGTGAAGTCGCCTGTCGTTAGAGAACATCCGATCGAGGTGGCGCCACCTGTCGATAACCCCTCGGGAAAGGCACCACTTGCCGACATGTCCTCGGGAAAGACGTCACCTGTCAACAAATCCTCGGGAAAGGCGTCACCTGTCAACAAGTCCTCGGCAGTAGCGCCACCTGTCGACAAGTCCTCGGGAAAGACGTCACTTGTCAACAAGTCCTCGGGAAAGACATCACCTGTCGACAAGTCCTCGGGAAAGGCGTCACCTGTCGACAAGTCCTCGGGAGTAGCGCCACCTGTCGACAAGTCCTCGGGAGTAGCGCCACCTGTCGACAAGTCCTCGGGAGTAGCGCCACCTGTCGACAAGTCCTCGGGAAAGACGTCACCTGTCGACATGTCCTCGGGAAAGGTGTCACCTGTCGACAAGTCCTCGGGAAAGACGTCACCTGTCGACATGTCCTCGGGAAAGGTGTCACCTGTCAATAAGTCATCGGGAAAGACGTCACCTGTCAACATGTCCTCGGGAAAGATGTCACTTGTCAACAAGTCTTCGGGAGTAGCGACACCTGCCAACAAGTCTTCGGGAGTAGCACCACCTGTCGACAAGTCCTCAGGAAAGACGTCACCTGTCGACATGTCCTCGGGAAAGGTGTCACATGTCAATAAGTCCTCGGGAAAGACATCACCTGTCGACAAGTCCTCAGGAAAGACATCACCTGTCGTCAAGTCCTCAGGAAAGACGTCACTTGTCAACAAGTCCTCAGGAAAGACGTCACCTGTCGACATGTCCTCGGGAAAGGTGTCACCTGTCAATAAGTCCTCGGGAAAGACATCACCTGTCAACAAGTCCTCAAGAAAGACGTCACCTGTCGACATGTCCTCGGGAAAGGTGTCACCTGTCGACAAGTCCTCGGGAAAGACGTCACCTGTCGACATGTCCTCGGGAAAGGTGTCACCTGTCAATAAGTCCTCGGGAAACACATCACCTGTCGACAAGTCCTCAGGAAAGACGTCACTTGTCAACAAGTCCTCGGGAAAGACGTCACTTGTCAACAAGTCCTCGGGAGTAGCGCCAGCTGTTGACAAGTCCTCGGGAAAGACGTCCCTTGTCGACAAGTCCTCGGGAGTAGCGCCACCTGTCAACAAGTCCTCGGGGAAGGCGCCACTTGATGTCAGGTCACATCCAGTTGAGTTGACGCTGCCCGTCACCATGTCGCATCCGATTCAAGTTCCTTCTCCAGTGGCCATGCCGCATCCGATTGAGGGAGATACGCAGATCAGCACTTCCAAGGCGGAGGGACGGAATGGAAAAGCGTCGCAGCCGAACACCTCTCCGCTAAAGTCCGACAGGTGAGGGAGGACGAGGGACAGTATTTGTACAGACATGGGGTCTCCACTAGGCACAGTGGCTATTATGCCCCGATCCACGAATGACTAATGAGCGTTTTAAATAAAAATTTCACTCAATAGCTAACTACGAATACCCACATACATGATGCACGCATATGTACACACATACACACTTACACACGTAAACAATAATAATTCACTTGCATGTAGCGCATGTTCATTGTTCATGCGTTTGACTAAGCACTCAGGGTAAAGTGAAACCATGGGAGCTTCCTTACACATTGCGAAGTAATTTTTTCAAGTTGAGGGAGAAAGTCGCCTGGCGCATTCCATGCAGCTCGGTAGGAAGACTATTGTAGAGGTTTGGTGCCCTAACACAAAATCGTCGTTTACCGGCCTCCGTTTGACATCGAGGAACTGCGTACAAATGGTCCTGCCGAGTGTTTCGTTCCCTTTTCTCACGGTTAAATTTAAAAACAGCTGCGAGTGCATCTGGCTTGCCACTGCTGACAACTTTGTGTGCAAGGTTTAAGGTGAAAAGATCGACTAACTGTTGTGGCCGGAGCCAGCCCAGACGGTCCCAAAGGTCAGACACATGATCAAATTTTCGCCTGCCGAAAATGACCCTTGCTCCGAAATTGAGTACCTTTTCGATTCGGTCCAAGTTTTTCTTCGAACCATTACCGTAGACTGAAATGCAATACCTGACTTTCGAGACCACGAGTGCTGTTACCAGTATGGTAATGACACAGTTAGGGAGGTGGTGTCGGGCGTGCGAGAGACCTGACAATATACCCACACAGCGGCGGCTGATCATTGACACGTGGGCTTCCCAAGACAACCTATTGTCGAAGATCAGGCCTAGATTCCTTACCTCGTTACAAGGTTCGAGGACAGTGTCACAAAAAGTGACTTGAAAATTTGGGAGGTTCCGCAGATTTGGAGAGCTGCCAAAAACAATGAGTTCTGCTTTAGATGGATTGACTTTAAGAGAATTTGCACGGAACCAGGTGTCTAGACTAGCGAGAGCGGCTTCCATTCGGTTAATGAACGCTGGAAGGTCGGATTTTCTACCGGAAACTATGACCTGCGTGTCGTCTGCGTGTTGCACGATATCAGCTCCCTCTGAGTACTACTGCGGGAAGCCAGATAAAGAGGGTGGGAGGGGGGGGGGGGGACCAAAGGGAGATAGAAATGAGAAAAGAAGTGTGAAATGAGGTATCGTGCTAAGTTTTTATTTCTGGGAGTAATGCCACATTCCATCATTTATAATCCATATTTTAAGCTAATAATTGTCCACTTCTTGCTCCAGACACGCTGTCAGTGAAGAATGTCTTTATTATTAATTAACTGTTGCAAAGAATGATTTGAACCTTTCTGCAATATATTTACCGTTCAATCAGCTGAGTATGTTGCCCTAAATGAATAGCCATCAATGGATAAGTTTACTTTCCTTTGAGCATAACTCTATGCCTTCATAGGCTCGCCTAAATCCAGAAACCGTGGCAGTTGTACCTTCAGGTTCTGAATGTAAGCTGGCAAGCCTGAAGCTGGCGGCGGTCTGCAACTCGAGCCTGACACAAATACTAACTCTCTGCTCATAAGCCATATGATGTTTGACATCTTCATTATCTTACCGTCTTCTTGCGATAATTTACACCGAAAACTCAGTTCAGCCCCGGTCCTGATTGGATCGTCAGCTGAGTTGTGAGTGCCTGTCACCGGAGCGGCCCCGTTTGAACTCGGTATCTCTGTCGACGCCCGCGGACCGCCTGGGGCTGTTTTTGCCGCCATGAACATTGTCCCGGGTGGGGGCGGGGGAGGGAGGGCAGTCGTGGCACGTGGCACGTGTACTGGACGTAAATAGCTCCGGCCGGCGGTCGGCGACACCGCCGGGCATCGGGGGCGACGGACGCCAACAGGGCTGGGCAGCAGGGGTGACGGACGCCAGCAGGGCCGGGCAGCGGGGGCGACGGACGCCAGCAGGGCCGGGTAGCGGGGGCGACGGACGCCAGTAGGGCGTGTAACGAGAGAAGCTCAGTGTTGCGACACGCGCGCACCTGTGTAACGTGGCTACAAACACTCCATCAGCCGACCCGAAGGTGATGTGCACTGTGCAACCTAATATAGGTACACAATAAGCTGCAGTCATCTCCATATCAATATCCCTTTACTGATAGAGTATCAAAGCTAAATTTATTGGGAATATTTTTTATATCTTAGGTTTGTGATCGTGTTCTTCAGATACCCATTCAGTGAAAGTGGATACAACATGAAAGAAAAGCATTCAAGCGTTTTATAATATGTGTAATATGCATAAATGCTACATCGTACCCTGTCTATGAACGTGTATCGGTGGGTTTGCAGGCTTAACCCGCGCCGTGCCGGTGCTCGGCGCCACCGTCGCCGTGCCGGGGGGGGGGGGGGGGGGGGGGCGTTTCGACGCCCCTCTAACTCGGCTCCTATGAGACGTAGACATAAATAAAAATACCGTTCGAAAGCTCGTCAGAATGCATTTTGAAACTATTTCAGGCATTTGTTTTAGATCAATATTGTGGTCGCCAGAGGTCATCAAGGGTCAGATTTTCCAGTTTCAGGACTTCGCTCCAGAAACCCCCAGATATCACAGAAACTATTATAGCTAGGAAACAACAGAAACAAGAAATGGAAAGCTCTTGAAAAATACAATTTCTAAGATGCCCTCAAATTTGATCTCAGGTCAATAGTTTAGACTCCAGAGCTCATAAAATGTAAAAAGGCTATTTTTTAGCAAAACAGTTTCACAAATATATTTTTACCTAATGCATATAAGGCAATAATGTTGACGCCATCATGTTTGGCTCGTCAAGGTGCTTTGCATCATGTGCATGATGACCAGGTTAGGTTAACTTATACATTTTACCACAGGTAAAATGTATAATATTCCCTAATTCATAATTGGGTCAAGTGGTGACCCAATTATGAATTAGGTCATGTTGCGCATTGGGAGATGTGCCTCGACGAGACAAACACACTGGTGCCAGTTTTACTTATATATCTTCATTTTGTCGAGAGTTATTGGCAAAAAGGTGCTGGTGACCTCGGATGACCTCATCTTACCCTGTAGGGGTCACTGAACAAAAATTGCACATGGAACTTCAATAATTGCCTATGACAACATGATCCAGAAGGAATTGGGCTGATATAATTCGTATTCTCAGAAAAGGAAGCATTTTATTATTTGCCCATAGACTTATAATGGGGAGGTCACGAAATTGACCCGACCTTAGGTCACCGATATACCAAAAAAATCAGAGATAAACGAATTGTAGGTACCATTGCTCTTATGAAATCCTGTAAGTACGAAATCGATCGGCCAAAAACTGTGGCTGTGGTACGACCGGAAATTTTTAGAGGTGGGGTCACATGACCTGACCTGGTAACCTGACCTGAAATGACCTGAGGTCACAAATTCCTCACTATGTGGGTAATTGATGTCCCAATAACTGTGCCAAAAACGGCGGCGCTGCAAGCCGCTGTTTTTTTCTCGCTATCCTCGAAAAACCTTAGGGGGGGGGGGCTTCTAAACGCCACCCCCCCCCCCCCCTCCCCCGGCACGGCGCGGGTTAATCTTTGATTGCTGAAACAACGTAGTTATGTGCTTACGTTCTGTGCTTATGCTGTGCTTATGTAAAAAACGCAGTTGATGCTTCTGTCGCCTTGTTTTAAACTGATTTTCAGACTCCTGCAGTTTCCTTCTATTCTCTTCGCTTTTGTCTTGTCTGTTGCATAAGCGTGAAATCTTAGCCAATTATAATTCTAAGCGATAGTAAATTTAGACGTGTCCAATAATAATAATATAAATAAGACATAATAAGATAATGTGGCATCTCCTTCCAAGTCATACTGGCATCACGGGGAAGCACTCGCCGTGGACCCCTACCGGCCGGGCTGTCTAATGCCGGCCGCCATCTTGCCGGTACCAAAAAGGCGGCCGGGCGCGCTGCCGCCCGTGTTAAAGGGATTATACGGGTTTCCGTCCTGAAAGGAAATGCACTCTTTTGCACTTGTATGAGCTTTAAACACGTTCAAAACATATACCATGGACCTCAATGCTCATTTCGTCCATTATTTCAGCAATTATCAGCGTTAAGACTTTGGCGTTTTTCGAGACTTGTATCAGATAACGAGTACTTGATCGGCATTACTGTCCATCACTTTCTTATCTTAGAATCTGCATCAAATTCGATGGTGCAGTAATCTGCGCGGCTGAGACAAAATAGCGGTTACAAACTCAGAAGCAAGCTGCCGCAAGAGGGTTTATTTACTGTTTACGTGCACGTTCACCATAAAAAAGGTCACGTGACCGTGAAGAGAAAAATCCAAGATAGAGGCCAATTCCGCCACAGGACACTTCTCCCGAACGGCCACCCCCATATCAATATAAATTAATTGAATTCAGCTTACCTTTACATGAAGGTAATCCTGAAATTGTGAAATTGTGTGAAATTGCTATGTAAACATATCGCCTTGATGTAAACCACCTTGGCATACGTGATAATTCTTCCGCTCTTTGTCATCCATGGGTGACGATTGTAGGAGTTACTAAATTAAAGACGCTCTAAGCCGGGCAAGTGATGCCATGCGTTTTTGTCTCGTTTTTCATCAATTTTAGAGCTTTGAATTATCTGCAAGCCCTACACTGGATCACAAAAAGATTATTAAAATCAATTCTTACGGGACTCTTTATTACTACATACCGTTCGTTCGGGTTTTGTGGTTTATGTGGTTTTTTACCTTGCGGCGTTTGGCGTTGAGAATTTGGTGGTGGCGTATTCATTTTTTGGCATCAAATTCATGAAAAATAGCGAATTTTATGGGAAAAACTAGGTAACTGCTGCTGCCGTTGGTAAAAAAGAGTTTATTTTATCATATATTGCTTATTGTAACTGTAAATATGCCATAAGTGAGGTGTTTTCATTAACATAAAAGAGATGACTGGTCTGCCTCAGCCAGTACTACAGAAAGTACGCGGTGGCATCACCGCGTACTATGAAATGCCCTTACGTGCAGAGGAGATAATTTCCATAAAAATGTGACTACCGTGTGACTTCTATCACCTTTATAAGTAAGTTTTACTATGTAACTCAATTATTCTGGGGAAAAAAGTATAATCCCTTTAAAGGATGGGGAGGCGGGTACACCGGCTGACATTTTACAATATATTGAGCGAACTACTTGTGGTAGCGCAATATGACTACGACTACAACGTTGCAAATTGAATGGAAAAAGATTCTAGGTGTTCATATTTTTTTCGTTTTTTTCACGAAAAAAATATGAACACCTAGAATCATTTTCCATTCAATTTGGAACGTTGTAGCTCAATGTTTTTATGTTTTTCAATATTTTTTTCTCGCATTGTTGTTCATGAAAAAATATATGAACACCTAGAATCATTCTCCATTCAATTTGGAACGTTGTAGTGGTAGTCAAATGGCGCTACCACAAGTAGTTCGCTCAATATATTGTAAAATGTCAGCCGGTGTGCCCGCCTCCCCATCCTTTAACACGGGCGGCCGCCGCCCGGCCGCCTTTTTGGTACCGGCAAGATGGCGGCCGGCATTAGACCAGTCTTCCGGCCAATGCGCGTTCCATGTTATAGAGTTCAGTGACTGGCATCCACAACTGTTTGATCCGTGCTGGGCACTTCTCGAATGACTGCCTGCAGCGAGATAAAACAAACAACCTATTGCCAACGAAATCAGAGACGGGTTGAAGGCCAGGCCCGCAACACTTGTCTGCATGGTGTAGGCAATATACTTCAAACTTGCTTGAGCCCTTGGATGAAAAATAAACAGTGAAATTTTCATTTATAGCAAATATGCATACATAAAATCAAATAAAAAGTTCGCTATTCATTCTGTGTCGCCCTTCATATTCAACACACCAAGCACATTGTGTTATACTGCATTGCAGTACATCAGTGCAGGGGCGCAGCCAGACCTTCACATGGGGGGGGGGGAAGGGGGCAAGTCCCTGAAAGAGGCCCCCCACTCCCAAAAAATACCCCTGGATATGAAAAACTCTACAGATATCGTCCACTTTATTTTGTGAGGCCCCCGTTTTAATAATTTTCTTCGTTTACTTTTGATGAGCTGGATTGGACCAGGTCCCTCAGTAGGCATTACACTGAGCGCATTACTAATTTGTATTGTTACGTACAGGAGAGAAAATCTATCTTAGCTGACAACAAGTGGGGGTCGGCTTTTGAGTGTGGGGTGCGGCTAAAAAGACGAAAAAATGTACCCCCATTTTGATACGTGTATTTAAGCCTTTGCAGAATTTTGTATGTGGATTGTTATGTTATAGTAGGTAGGTATGTATGTACTTGTTAGTTTGCGCCATGCAATTTTTACGGTTTTGCCTGATAAAACCCAAAAATATAGGCGATGGGCCTTGTAGAGGATAATAAGCTAAAAATGCTATTAATTAAATTCAACGTTACGACGAACTGATGACGATGACTATGGCTTCGTTATGACAATAACTATCGATGTGACGCCGCGAAGCGGCGTGGAAATTTTAATTTTAGGTCCTGGAAAACGAAGTGTTAATATTGGACCAGACCGTGAGGTGAGATGGCTTGGGGAGATGGTCCTGGTCTGTTTCCACTATTAGCTCTTCGGTCCAGCAAATTGTGCAGTGTGCACCGCTGGAGCAGCTTCCAGGTGCCGATCTCCTCGTCTTTGCGTTCGCACTTTGCGTCACCTTTTTCGGAACTCGGCAAACTAGCTAAACATGTAGCCTGCTTGAAACTTAGAAGTGAATATTTTATTAAGGTAATGGGCCCTGGACAGACTTGTCAATGATTCATGTTTGTCATGAGTCGATTCACAGTGATTCACGGACCATGATGAATGATTCAATCATGATTCAATCACTCAACATTACCGTAATGAATGATTCAATCCTGATTCAATCACTCAACATTAGCACTGGTCATGGTGAGTCGATTCACAGTGACTCGCGGCTAATATGAGTGGCTCATGAATGATTCATTCACAACGACTCAGAATGTGGATAGCTATCCTTAATGCCAGACAGGTCTCTTTGCAGTTTGTAGTCATTCAAAACCCTTGTAGAAATTTAAATGACGTCATTGAATGTTGTTATTGAATTATTAAAATAGTTAGGTTAGTTATAGATATAGCAGCGGGCGGCCGCGGGCGAAGTGGCACGACGGCAAGGAGAAATAGGTTGTTTCTTTTGATTGTAAAATTATATTTGTAATATTTATTATAATTGCAAATTCCAAGTTCAAAAAGCATTAATGACTTTACGCTTTGCTTTTTTAAGCGAATATATTATTTATTTTGATTTTGCATTAGGTATTTAAAAAAAGAGCATGATGTGGAATAAAGCTGCGCCGATGCGACAGCGATATTTGGGACATGCGGAAGTCATGCAAATGTTTGTTTATGTATGATTTAGTTTTGTATATGGTAAAGCCTGGAAATTAGGAAAGGGAGGGTACCTTTTGATAATTTTGTGTGTGAAAAGGTGTGCGTGTACTGTGTGGTTTATGAACCGAAGTATGAGTTAGTTGCCTTATCTAAGTACTTAGGTACTTACCCCTAACCCTACCAGTACCAATGTACCTAGTTAGGGCTGATTGAACAGTGGTTTTGTGCCCACTGTAGTTGGACACAAAGCCTCGCTTTTTTCACGCATGGATGAATTATAGGCCACAGCTCAGGGCACAGAGCTCATATAATTGGCCACAGGCACGTAGCCAAGGGGAGGGTGGCGGGGGCGCCCCCCCCCCCCCCCCCCCCCCAGAGGCCAGGAGGGCCCTTTTTGGCGCGCAAGGGCCCTTTTCGGCGCGTGCAGCGCGCGGAAAAGGACCGTCGAGACCGCGCGAAGCGCGGTATCATAGGCTCTTTACTACACGAAGCGTGGCCTTTAGAGAGTTTAGCGGACTTCAGAGGCCCTTTAGGGCCACCAGGGCCCTCCGAAAGACCAGAGGGCCCCTTGGACGTTCAAAAGAGCCCTGTGCATGTCAGATGGGCCCCTGCCAAGACCGAAAGGGCCCCTGAATGGGTCAGAGGGCTCCCTGAGCACGTCGAATGGGCCCCCTGAACACGTCGAATGGGCCCCTAGCCAGCACAGAGGGGCCCCTGGGCAGGTTGAGAGGCCCCTGAGCATGTCGACAGGGCGACAAAGAGGCCAGCGCAGTCCTTTGCCAGGTCATAAGGGCCCCTGAGCAGGTTGGAGGGCCCCTGGACAGACCAGAGGGCCCCTGGGAAGTTAAGAGGGCCCCTGTGCAGGTCAGAGGGGCCCTGACCAGACCGAAAGTGCCCCTAGGTGGGTCAGAAGGGCCCCTGAACATGCCGAATGAGCCCCTAGCCAGCACGGAGGGGCCCCAGGGCAAGTCGGAGGGCCCTCGGAGCATGTCACAAGGCGACAAAGCAGCCAGTGCAGTCCCTTGCTAGGTCAGAAGGGCCCCTTATAAGGTTAAAGGGCCCCTGGAGAGACCAGAGGGCCCCTGGAAAGTTAAAAGGGCCCCTGCGCAGATCGGAGGGCCCCTGATCAGACCGAAAGGACCCCTGGGCGGGTAAGAAGGGCCCCTGCACAGGCCGAAGTGGCCCCTGGCCAGCACAGAGGGGCTCCAGGGCAGGTCGGAGGGCCCCTTGAGCATGTTGGCAAGGGCGACAAAGCAGCCAGCGCAGGCCGACCAGAAGAGTCGCTGGGCCGATCGGAGGGGCTGCTGGGCAAGTCAGAGGGGCCCCTGGCTAGACCGAAAGGGTCTCTGGGCCGGTCGGAAGGCCCTTGAACATGCCGGATGAGTTCCTAGCCAGACTGGAGGGGCCCCTGGGCAGGTCGGAGGGGCCCCTGAGTAGGGGCGGCGGATTGCGGGGGCAGTGTACCCAAAATTCCCCCCAGTCGAAAATCCTGGGGGCAAAGGGTAGTTTTGCCCCCCCCCCCCCCAGATTTTAGCCTGCTCAATCTGGGGCAACATGACCCTTCCCCTCCCCAGGATTTTCATTTGAGGGGGGAGGGATTTTGTGTACCCTGCGCCCCGCATTCCGCCGCCCCTGCCCCTGAGCATGTCGGCAGGGCGACAAAGCAGCCAGTGCAGTCCCTGGCCAGGTCGGAAGGACCTCTGAACAGGCCGAATGGGCCCCTTGACACACAAGAGGGGCTTCTTGGAAGGTCAGAGGAGTCTCTGGTGAGACCGGAAGGGTCAAAGCACGTAGAGATCGCAGATGAAGATTAAATACAAAGAGGACTTACTCCACAATAAAAATATTAAAAGCGGAGCTTTCGCGTATATTGTAACACCCTTCGTCAGGGTGCTACAATATACCCGAAAGATACGATTCTATTTTTTCCTGTAGAGTAAGCGATCCCAGCGCGGATCAGCGCGGATCTCAGATGAGTCCCTGAACAGGTCGGAAAGGCGTAGAAAAGGCCAGTGGGACCCCTAGACGATCTGAAGGGACCTTGGGCCTTTCAACAGTAAGAATACAGTTGTACAGGGAATCAAACTCAAATTACAATTTAACTACAAATTCAATTATATGCGGGTTAGGAAAAAAAATCGGTCAGTTTCTCGGCGCATTTATGTGTTATGTTGCTACTTTCCTATATTATTGGACAAAATAGTTCATTTTAGCACCTTTTCCCCGCACTTTTAAACGCACAATATAGCAATTTTAGTGGTCCGCACCATACGCAATGCGACGCATTGATGAGAAAGCAACCCAGGGCATAATACTCAAAATTTTCGCGCCGCTCCGCGGCGCAATTTGTTTAAGAGTTCCAGGTCTTGAACTGAAAAAATATTCCAAATTGGTATAGCTGATTCCAAATTCGTGTCGCTGGTTCCAAAGTTGATGTGGCAGTTTGCTAACTCCAGCTCCTAAACGTTGGTATGGCCCATGCCATACCTGCCATACTGCATTTTCCAGCCTTGTAACGTCCCTTTTCATGTTTTTTTTTTGGGGGGGGGGGCCTTTCAACGCTTGGGAAGGGGCCCTTTCAACGCTCGGAAAGGGCCCTTTCGAGGCGCCGCCCCCCCCCTGGACGAAATCCTGGCTACGTGCCTGATTGGCCATTAAGTGCCTGGTTTGTCCACAGGGCACAGATGTGTTCTGGGCCGCTGGAATATTTTTTTTGGACAGTTTATGCGCTTCGACCAAAAAGAATGATTCTTTGAGCAATGAATGATTCAATCAACCTATTTTCTCCGTTTGAATGATTCAATCAGTGACTCACAACAGGTTTGCGCATGAGGTGAATCGATTCATGAGTTATTTATTTGAAATAAGAATGATTCAATCAAATGCAGTCGATTCACATTGAATCGTTGACAAGTCTGGCCCTGGGGCCAGCAATTACCGCCAAGGAGAGCCTCTGCCAGACACTTAATGAAATTGTTTTCCCCATTTTCCAAATTTGTATAAACAATTGCGAAACTTGTGTCATGCCGCGAAATTTTCCAGTTTTTGACACTAGCTGGATTTTGGCTGGATGAAAAAAGAGAGATAAATTTGTATTTTTTTCCCGCAAAAAGTGTGTGTGTGTGTGGGGGGTCGACCTCCCGTCCCCTCAGCCGCTTTCTAAAAGTGGGGGAGTTTGCCCAGGCCTCCCCCGACCCTCCCGTCGGCGACGCCCCTGGCTGACAAATATTGCAGCACACACTCTCCTGAGAGGAACATTGTTCAATTGTTTTGTACTACCACCCCCTCCACCCGAATTCAAAAACGCATCAGACTTATCAAATTACCATTTTTAAACCCAAGAAAACATTGCACCAGGTGGGTCAGAGTACAGCACATTACCGCTCATTATGACCGCGCCGACCACGGCTAGCAGGCGCTCCAGTTATAGCAGGCGCTCCAGGCGACGGCTAGAAATCCCTGGGCAGGCTCGAGGGCCATGTTCACAGACTCGATGGCCCCCTGGATAAGCTCGAGAGGCCTCTTAACAGACTCAATGGCCCCTTGGCAAGCCGAGAGCCCCCTGCACAAACTCTAATAGCCCCTGTGCAGGTTCGAGAGGCCCCTGAACAAGACCAATGGACCATTGTGAAAGCTCGAGAGGCCCCTGAACGGACTCTAATGGCCCCTAGGCAGGTTCAAGAGGCCCTTGAACACTCATTGGGCCCCTGGGCAAGCTCTAGAGGCCCCTGGGCAGGTTCGAAAAGCCCCTGAACAGACTCAATGGGCCCCTGGGCAAGGTCGAGAGGCCCCTGAACAGACTCGATGGGCCTCTGAGAAAACTATAATGGGCCTCTGGACAGGTTCCAGAGGCCCCAAAACAGACTATAATGGGCCCCTGGCCAGACTCGAGAGGCCCTGAACATAATCAATGGGCCCCTGGCCAGGCTCGAGAGGTCCTGAACATAATCAATGGGCACCTGGACATGCTCGGGAGGCCACTGCACAGGTTTGTTGGGCCGTGGGTGGGCTCAATTGGCCCCTGGACAAGTGCACATGTTCTAGAGGCCCCTGGGCAGGTGTTTGGGCCCCTGAGTGGGCTCAATGGGCGTCAGGGCATGCTCTAAAGGTCCCTGGGTATGAACTTTTGCGCCCTTAAGTGGGCTTTATGGGCCCCTGGACATGTTCGAGAGGCCCCTGGACAGTTTTTGGTCCCCTCGATGGGCTCAATGGTCCCCTCGATGGGCTCCTGGACATGCCTAAGAGGCCCCCTGGGCCGGCTTCGAAAACCCTTCAGTGTCTCTGAGGGCCCTTGACATGCACCAGAGTGACCCTTGCCTGGTTTGAGGGCTCCTCTGTGACTTTTTTAATCCCATTTAGCTAATGCAAATGGTATCTGGGCCAATCTCGGTGGGGCTCCCTGTGACCCGTAAGAGGGAGGACAATTGCCCCCTTGCCCCCCCCCCCCTGGCTGCGCCCCTGCATCAGTGTTATCCGGTACAGCCTACCATTCAGCAGTGTTATCCGGTACAGCCTACCATTCAGCAGTGTTATCCGGTACAGCCTACCATTCAGTAGTGTTATGCGGTACAGCCTACCATTCAGCAGTGTTATCCGGTACAGCCTACCATTCAGCAGTGTTATCCGGTACAGCCTACCATTCAGCAGTGTTATCCGGTACAGCCTACCATTCAGCAGTGTTATCCGGTACAGCTACAGCCTACCATTCAGCAGTGTTATCCGGTACAGCCTACCATTCAGCAGTGCTATCCGGTACAGCCTACCATTCAGCAGTACTATCCGGTACAGCCTACCATTCAGCAGTGTTATCCGGTACAGCCTACCATTCAGTAGTGTTATGCGGTACAGCCTACCATTCAGCAGTGTTATCCGGTACAGCCTACCATTCAGCAGTGCTATCCGGTACAGCCTACCATTCAGCAGTGCTATCCGGTACAGCCTACCATTCAGCAGTGCTATCTGGTACAGCCTACCATTCAGCAGTGTTATCCGGTACAGCCTACCATTCAGCAGTACTATCCGGTACAGCCTACCATTCAGCAGTACTATCCGGTACAGCCTACCATTCAGCAGTGCTATCCGGTACAGCCTACCATTCAGCAGTGCTATCCGGTACAGCCTACCATTCAGCAGTGCTATCCGGTACAGCCTACCATTCAGCAGTACTATCCGGTACAGCCTACCATTCAGCAGTGTTATCCGGTACAGCCTACCATTGTACGCAGGGGGTAAGAGTACGCAGGGGTAAGAGTACGCAGGGGGTAAGAGTACGCAGGGGTAAGAGTAGGCAAGGGGTAAGATTACGCAGAGGGTAAGAGTACGCAGGGGTAAGAGTACGCAGGGGTAAGAGTAGGCAAGGGGTAAGAGTACGCAGGGGTAAGAGTACGCAGGGGGTAAGAGTACGCAGGGGGTAAGAGTACGCAGGGGGTAAGAGTACGCAGGGGTAAGAGTACGCAGGGGGTAAGAGTACGCAGGGTAAGAGTAGGCAAGGGGTAAGAGTAGGCAAGGGGTAAGAGTACGCACCAGCTGTTTCACCTGCTTAGCAACCTAGGAGCAACGCCATTTAGTGCCATCAGCAAGCCGCCATTGCCTTGCCATATCTTGTGGGCGCCATCTCTAGACATTTATCTTTCAATACCCAAAACATGAAACGTCAATCTCATCAAATAAATATTTCATACAGATTGTCTTAAAACACTACAAAAAAAAACATCCTGCCCCACCCCATGGGGTAAGTAAGATGGCCACACCCCCGTGGGGTGCGACGGCCACGTGATCCAATGATAACCGTAGGTGTGCAATGAGGAGCGTAGTCGATTTAGCACACGTAAGTAGCATTTTCTCGTCAAACTGCTAGTGCTAAATTAAGTGGTATAGGTACCTAGGCACTAGTTAAATATTTTCGGCACTGAATACCTGGGCTGTGAATTGCGTAAAAAGGGCGTAATGCACGATGAAATATAGAGCACCACAAGCGCACATGAAGACAGCTCGTTGCAATGTTTCGGTGTATTGTTTCCGAATATTAGTGGCATTGTTTGCGACAGAACAGTTGATTGATTGTGACAACGTGCATTTGTTCGGTAAAACATCACTTACAAAGCTTATCCGCTCTCACCCATACTCACTAACTATGGTGTAGCAGTTGACTGCCACCTCAACACCTGTGGTGGCCGTCTTCCCCCAGCCAGGCCCATCGGAGTTCACTCAGACATTTATCGGACGCCATATTGAATATACTTGTGCTGATTATTACGAACTGACAACAACTGATCATAGTATTATGGCTGTCAATATCAACTTATTATCTTCAACCACGTATGAGCAAACACCTTACACAAACAATGGAAAA
Source organism: Chirona hameri (assembly GCA_036785665.1). Lineage (NCBI taxonomy): Eukaryota > Metazoa > Arthropoda > Thecostraca > Balanomorpha > Balanidae > Chirona > Chirona hameri. Next base: position 4,000 of record JAXIVJ010016890.1, on the reverse strand, counting down.
ATATTAACATGAGTAGTTTTTAGATTTATCGACATTATTGAAAAACTACGGAGCCCAAGCACACCAATCTGTCGTTACTATATCCTGACCGGAAAAGGAGTCGCGGGATGCCGTTTTCCCGGTCGTGGCTCTATTAGCTTCCTGAAAAGAGGGGGTGGCCGTCTTACCCCCCATGGCCGCCTAGCCTCACTCTCTCCTATGTGATGCTGATGTAACGTAGGAGGTAACGGAAAAATATATAATATTTTTAGCAAGCGCCGTCTGATTTATAATCTTAAAAGGACTGTCCCACCTTTGTGAAAGTTGTCGAATCACACTTAATTGTATGTCTACATGTCAAGCGAGGTCAGCTGAACATGTTCATGAACTTTTTTCCCGCAAAATGCTTATCTTGGAAGATATTCAACTTTTAGTTTTAAGCGGAAAGTTGGGTTGGCGACTTCATATATTTTTTTTAATAACAGGGAAATCCTTTGTGCTGCCAAATGTATGGCACACTTCTTTTTTTTTTGTCGACAGCTATTGCGCAGAGAAAGCAAACCACCCGGTGTCTAGATTGGCTTAGATTGCGAACCACCCGGGGGTCGAGAAATAAAAGACGAAAATATTCCAAGGCTGACCTTAAAACAAGTCGACTATCATTACCAGTTGGGTAAAGAGACGACGCTGTCGGTTTAGATGCCCTATTCAAATACACATGGGCCTTATTTTTTTACAGATGTCAAAATCAAACTCTAATATCTTTTTGATTAGATCATTGTGGTTGTTTTAACTGCTACCATCTTAATTGCAATGCCAAGCCATCCAAATGGCTATCTCAACTCAAATCTAATGTTAAGGTGGGATAGTCCCTTTAAGGTCAAATGGCAAGAGCAAAAAATGTTGCGTATTGCGTGGTAGTCATTCTTAGAGTGGATAATTCTTTCTCTTAGGTTAGTGCGCGATTTAAGAACATGTTCGTGTGCAAAGTACCCGGCGGCCAAGAGAACGCATTGCTCTGGAGTGCATGAGTACGCACAGAAGCCTAGTCTTTACTGAGTGCTATTGCCAAATACACTTTTAACACCTTAAATATGTAGCGGACTTTCAGCATCCGAACTGGTAACGTAACCAAGAGCACATATTTGATCGTTTTTTTGTGTGGTAAATTGTTAATTGTTAAAAAAAAATAAGATGTTGGATTTTGATCATTTTGAAACTCATTATTGAACTGGAACAACGGTATTATAGACATCCCCCCGCCCCTGGGCCCATGTCGGCTTAAGCGTGTAAGAGTGAGAGTTTATGTTTACAGTTCGTTGCAAAGGTTTCTGTCACTGAAGCACACAGCAGCTATGTTTTTCCTCTTATATACGCAAAGTTCAATGTACCGTGGAGTGCGGCGTACTTACCCAGGTACTGCTGTACTGCCATCGGGCAAGAGTACGCAAATGCAAGGTTTTCGAAAATGCTTGTGGCCATATTTTCATACATCGGTTCTTCACTCTAATCATGACCGATGAGAGATAATTGATCATACTTCACATAGCGGCAGTAACGACAGCTGTCAATCAATACAAATAAGGGTGAGAACTGAGATAGCAATATGCACTAAGTGCATAGTCTCTTAATCCAACTTTCCCCCATTGTGCGCAAGTAGCCGCCTGTACGTCGACTGTTCCGCAATACAGCATTGCCATGCGGCACAGGCTAGCACGTGTCGCTGAATGTCCCAAGTGTTCATACATGAGGTTCATTTTGTTTCTTCGGAGTCTTCTAGAGAAGTTTAAGCATTGCAATTAAAATATACAACCGTTGTTCCCATTGTATGAAAAAAAATGTATCATCAGATTGTAAGTAAAAGTACGTCTCACCACAGGAATCCAACACCTCTCTCTTCACCATCACCTTAGAGTCATAACATATATGTCAGATGTTTTTTTCCGTTCCATTTTATTTCGTTCCATTCATTGTCGGATGAGCAACTTTAAACATCCGCTTTCCTGTGTGGTGGCACATCCTTAGAGCTTGATGTGCTTTGCTTGACAACAAAACAACGGGAGGCGAGATGCCAACTGCGACATTTTCTGGAAACGGCAACCTCAGTTCCATTTTATTTTCAAAAACACAGTTTCAGTTTCAACACACTGATTGTACTCAAATACATACATACAACACATCATCCCTGATTTGCTTAAGCTTAGAACGGTACACCAGAATTAACCCTCGCCCTACGGGGGGCCTGACAGGCCCCCTCCCCCCTGAGGTTTTTCTTTAATAACTGTTTACACATGCAGCACATCTTGCTGAAATTTTGGTAGCTGAGTTTACAACAATTATATGTATGCTGTAAAAATGTAATTGGAATTTCTTAAGTAGTTTGGAGATAATCATGTTTTGATGACGTCATGTTGGTGGAAAAACGATAAATATTTGAAAAATGGTAGAAAACAGAGTCTTAAAGGAAATTGCAAACGCAATTCACCAAAGATACAAAATGACATTTTATTTATAATGGCAGTGTCGGATTGTCAAAATTTTGGGTTTTTGACCCCTAAAATAATAAAAAAAAAAATTTTTGGGTAAAATCCCCACAAAATCAAAAGTTTCAAAGATTTAAAAAAAAGAATACATGTGAGAGAACTGAGTATGGACAATACCCAGACCAAATTTCAAAGCAATATCTTCATTTTTGACCGAGTGATGGCTCCCTAAGTGTAAGAAACTGATGACGTCATTTTTTTAATAACTTTTTTGACTTTTTTTTTACAAGATACGCACAAATAATTACCTTTTCTGTATTTCTGAGCCAAAACTGGTCTAGGAACATGCCTTTTTATTTACATTTATCAATTTCTAATTTTTAGGTTTTCTGAAGAGCAAAATCGCTGTTCTGGACGTGGTAAATCCGAGGTCATTCACTTGACCTGGAAGGTCACCCGTTGACCTGAAACCTAAAAGTCGCATACCGTTAGATTTATCTCGTGACAGGCAACATGCTGGTTCGTACTGCATTGCTCCAAGTTGCTTGGTTTGGAAGTTAACAGGGGGGCTGTCAGCCCCCCCCGTAGGGCGAAGGTGAAAAAAGCGCCCGTAGGGCGAGGGTTAATGAATCCAATTGTAGTGCAGTTACACGGACAGTTTGTTTTGGCGGCGGCGGGTGAGTGTCGCTCGGCTATGCGGATCACGCACATCGGCGCGCATCGAACGGCATCATTTGGCGCCATAAACTGCGGCTGGCGCGTGGCCCTGACTTTTCGGCCTGCCGCACAGTGGCCGCCTGGCGCCGCGCCAGAAGGCGGCAAATTTCAGCCGCCGGCGGGAACGGGATACCGATGGCGACAGCGATGGTGCTCCATCACCAGTGACGTTCGCTGACCCGCTGGCGACCACAGCGGACCGAAGGAGACGAGAGGAGAGAGGCAGGAGAGGGAGGGAGGGAGGGAGGGGTGGGGGGGGGGGGGGGGGGGGGGAGGGAGGGAGGGGAGGGACAAGACTCTCTGGCGACGCCAGCGGTCTCGTTCTTCGTCGCGAAACGTCAGCAGGATTTAGTGACCACGGTTCGAAGTGGCCGAAGGAGAGAGCCAAGCTCACTGACATCCTCCGGTCGCGCCGCGCCGCACCAGTTGGGCGCCACAGCGCCGCGGATGTCGACAGGACGACAGACAAAATGGCGACGGTGCCATGAGCGGTGGGGAGGCGGAGGCGGCCGGCTGGGCGGCGGTTGCCACCATCGGGTACGTGGTGTGTGACCTGCTGACCCGCGCCGCCGTCAGCAGACTGCGGGAGCCGCCACCGCCGCCGGGGGAGCAGATGGAGGCCGACCAGGCGCGGCTGGCCGTTCACACCGCGCCACCGGGGAACGGAGCCGACCACCAGCTGACGGCAGGTGGTGGGAGCGGCCCCGATGGCACCGACGGCACCGACACCACCGACGCGCCGGCCACCATACCGCGTGAGTACTGCCCGCCGCTGGTGCTGGGTACACAGTACATAGGTACATAGGCTCAGGCTGAGGCTG
>JAXIVJ010016889.1:0-27597 GCA_036785665.1 Chirona hameri | reverse complement strand
TAAAACATAGAACAGAAAATGTTTTAAATTGATTTTGACGACTAACCACCTTATCACACTAGTCATTGTGAAAACACGATCCCCTTTATGGATTGGGTCTCATTTTGTTGACATTCACCCTAGTGATCTTTACCAAACAACCTTACTCAATGCCAACCACACTGCTCATGTATGTCAAATTGCTTTCTTTGCTGAATTTACCAAAACGATAGCAAGTTAGTAGAGTAAATGCTGCTGTTGTGGGTGTGTTGCAGTGTTACCTGCTGGCTACTAAGACCCACAGCGGTTAGCTGTTTTTTCTCTCTCCCGCCCACAGGTACATCCATGCTGGTCCTGCCAGGCATATTGCAGCTGTGTTATTGCCGGTGCTGTAACCTCCTGTGTTCTGTGCCCGCAGACGACCAAGCGCCGCAATGGAGGACGCAACAAGCACGGCCGCGGCCACGTGAACCCGATCCGGTGCACCAACTGCGCCCGCTGCTGTCCCAAGGACAAGGCCATCAAGAAGTTTGTTGTCCGCAACATCGTCGAGGCCGCCGCTGTCCGTGATATCAACGAAGCTTGCGTCTACCAGAGTAAGCACTAAAGTCTGCATGGTGTTACATGTTTGCAGTACCCACTACGCACTGCTGACCGAGGTTGCTAAGTTACAACGGTACCAAACTCAGCTTTGTGATGACTCCAGTGGAAAATAACTGGGAAGTTCTGAAGTGGACTTTGCCCTGAGACCATGAGAAAACAGCTTCCCATACTTCGCTGAAAGATTTCGCTGAATGATTCTTGATAATGATAAACAATCTCGAACCTACTATGCTATAGATAATCCATATTTTTCCTTTGTAAAATGTTAAATAGAACAGATAGGACATGTCCGCTTTGCACATTTTGTCATATTCAGATGTCAGATCAGACATATTTTTGTAATGTGTACATAGGGACAGGATCTTGCCCGATTTAAGGTCGCGTGTGATTGTATAGCCCCTTCAAATTGGCAGATAAGATATCTGAAATTCTGTGGGAATGAAGATCTGCAGCTAAATGTTATTGAGAAATCCAGCTTGGTTCAAAAGCCGCACTTGCATTTTGTTGTGATATCTGCTGGTATCCTAGATCGTCACATAATTATGTGCGGATGACTTGGATACGTGCTCACTGCTCTGCATGATATTAATGAACGTCTGTTAAGTTTGTGTGCCCTCAAAACATTACTAGACAGGAATGATATCATTTGATGTAGATGAAAGTCTGACATATTTGGGCGCAACGCTGTACTCCGGCGACGGGCTCAGGCGAACGCAGGAACACATTGGCGGGCCTATTCCGTGTGGCACGCATCCTCCTCTTGTGTGTCGCCCCGTCAGGCCTGCACGCGTCCCATTACTCGATGTGTATAATAATGTAGCTACTGGAAGGAACGCGACTACCTGTCGCGGTGATTTGTGAAATGGTGCATGTCAAATGTGTTTGGTTTGTCTTCTATCGATGAAACTTGATGCAACAAACAATGTTGATGGATATTATTGTTTCTCAAAATGTTCTAACATATAAGTGTCAACAATATGTTTAATCCCCATCGTAGATGACTGGTATTGATAACTACGTGTGTACGCTTGATTGATAGTCGCAGAATCACTACCGGCTGGCGATTTTGCAATACTGTGTGCGAGTGTGCGTGTAACAGTTTACATGGTAGCGGAATCCAACTGGGAATGTTTTAATGCAGGTCTCGCATAAGCCCATTGCATCAAGTCGTGGTTGATGATAGCATGCGATCGAAAAGTATTAGCCAACACACCGCCAATTGCCCGGGGAAATGCACGTCTGTATATGTAGCAAGTCTCATTTGACATATTTGACACTTACATATTTATATTACGCTGCGGCGCCCTGACCACTATCTTCTCGTCTTCTCGTCTTCTTGACACCATTGTCCTTCCTTTCCAGCGTACGTGCTGCCGAAGCTGTACGCCAAGCTGCACTACTGCGTCTCGTGCGCCATCCACTCCAAGGTGGTGCGGAACCGCTCCCGGCGCGACCGCAAAGACCGCACGCCGCCGCCTCGCTTCCAGCGCCAGGACAACAAGACCAACCAGCCCCCCAACAAGAAGTAAACTGACCATGCGACGCGCTGTGACAGACATGTAATACATCGGGGAGATGTCGGTCGGCGTGTGTTTCTGGTGAGGGCACGGTGTACTGCGCTTCTTAGTGGAAGACGGGCGGATGGGAGACCCGGCACGACAGACGAAGCAGGGGTGTCTAACGGTGGTAACGTCACAATGCGTCGTGGGTAGGGATCTGGATGCTCGGCGTATTCGTTGGTTTTATAGCTCTGCATTAGGTAAGAGTCCTACTGTCGATTGTTTGAGCAACGATCACTTAACATTACCCTACTGCACCGGGGTCGGCAGAAACAGGCAATATTGTAGATAATTGGAAATGATAAAATATGTTTGCGAAAAGAAGGATAGAGGAAATCACAACACGGGAAACCAGAAGTCCGAAAGCCAAGGGGACCGTTACTCGCCAAAGCTCAGCACAAACGCCTCGGAGGCGTGTGACCGAGCTGATTTAATTTTGGTCTTGGGCAACAAACTGTCGTGGTATCACCACTGCTTGCTGCTCGGTGGTGATACGCCGGGGGGCTGGTGTGGAAACGGGCGGAAAGGTAGACACGGCGTTTTCAAGCTGGAGTGTATACTGTACCAGTAGTACGCCGTAGTTGGTGATGAACGAGGTACAGAGACGGCGTTTTCAAGCTGGAGTGTATACTGTACCAGTAGTACGCCGTAGTTGGTGATGAACAAGGTACAGAGACGGCGTTTTCAAGCTGGAGTGTAGACTGTACCAGTAGTACGCCGTAGTTGGTGATGAACGAGGTACAGAGACGGCGTTTTCAAGCTGGAGTGTAGACTGTACCAGTAGTACGCCGTAGTTGGTGATGAACGAGGAAGCGCGGAGGAAATGTATGGCGAATTTCAGCTCGATCGGGCAAGTACTTAAAGGGTGCGCACATGCAGAGGTACCCCACCCCTGACTTGTGGGAAGACTGCAGCCGAGGGGTCCCTAACCACACACCAAATTTAAACAATCGGTTCACCCGTTCCTGATATAGCATAGGGGTGTGCACGTGCGCACGTAGTCGCCCCACCCCTGACTTGTGGGGAAGTGTCGGCTGAGGGGTTCCTAACCACACACCAAATTCTAACAATCGGCTCAGCCGTTCCTGAGATATAGAATAGGGGTGTGCACGCGCGCACGTGCAGAGGCACCCCAACCCCTGACTTGTGGGAAAATGGCGGTTGAGAGGTCCTTAACACACCAAATTTGAACACAATCTGCTCAGTCGTTGCAGAGTTTTTGCGAGAAGACACTAACACCCCTCACGCGCAGTGGTAGTCGCCCACATGAGTCAGCACCGGTCTCAAACAGGTAGGTTGGATGGGGCTGCTCAGCAAAGAAGTCCGCTTGTCAATCGGGCGTGTGATTGCAGAGATATGAGCTCAAAGGCGTCGCCACGGGTCGGGCCGCTCATGTTCAGATTTTTCCCATATACCACGGAAGGACGAGCGGGCGTTTCGCACTCGCTAGCAATAATAGACGCTACTTGCCAGACAGGAACCTGTGACAAGTGTCGAGCGCCAAATATCCGAGGGTAAATATGCAAGTACGCAAAATATCACAATATTAGTCAATATCGGCGACTACCACATACCCGGCTGTCGGCGGCCACCAGCTCCGGTCTTCGGCACGTGACGGAGGATGGGGGATCGGCTGTTGGCGGCCACCAGCCCCGGTCTTCGTCACGTGACGGAGGATGGGGGATCGGCTGTTGGCGGGCACGTGACGGAGGATGGGGGATCGGCTGTTGGCGGGCACGTGAAGGAGGATGGGGGACCGGCTGTCGGCGGCCACCAGCCCCGGTCTTCGGCACGTGTAGGAGGATGGGGGACCGGCTGTCGGCGGCCACCAGCCCCGGTCTTCGGCACGTGAAGGAGGATGGGGGACCGGCTGTCCGCGGCCACCAGCCCCGGTCTTCGGCACGTGAAGGAGGATGGGGGACCGGCTGTCCGCGGCCACCAGCCCCGGTCTTCGGCACGTGAAGGAGGATGGGGGACCGGCTGTCCGCGGCCACCAGCCCCGGTCTTCGGCACGTGAAGGAGGATGGGGGACCGGCTGTCCGCGGCCACCAGCCCCGGTCTTCGGCACGTGAAGGAGGATGGGGACCGGCTGTCGGCGGCCACCAGCCCCGGTCTTCGGCACGTGAAGGAGGATGGGGGACCGGCTGTCCGCGGCCACCAGCCCCGGTCTTCGGCACGTGAAGGAGGATGGGGGACCGGCTGTCCGCGGCCACCAGCCCCGGTCTTCGGCACGTGACGGAGGATGGGGGATCGGCTGTTGGCGGGCACGTGACGGAGGATGGGGGATCGGCTGTTGGCGGGCACGTGACGGAGGATGGGGGATCGGCTGTTGGCGGGCACGTGACGGAGGATGGGGGACCGGCTGTTGGCGGGCACGTGACGGAGGATGGGGGATCGGCTGTCGGCGGCCACCAGCCCCGGTCTTCGGCACGTGAAGGAGGATGGGGGACCGGCTGTCCGCGGCCACCAGCCCCGGTCTTCGGCACGTGACGGAGGATGGGGGATCGGCTGTTGGCGGGCACGTGACGGAGGATGGGGGATCGGCTGTTGGCGGGCACGTGACGGAGGATGGGGGATCGGCTGTTGGCGGGCACGTGACGGAGGATGGGGGACCGGCTGTTGGCGGGCACGTGACGGAGGATGGGGGATCGGCTGTCGGCGGCCACCAGCCCCGGTCTTCGTCACGTGACGGAGGATGGGGGATCGGCTGTCGGCGGCCACCAGCCCCGGTCTTCGGCACGTGAAGGAGGATGGGGGACCGGCTGTCCGCGGCCACCAGCCCCGGTCTTCGGCACGTGACGGAGGATGGGGGACCGGCTGTCGGCGGCCACCAGCCCCGGTCTTCGGCACGTGACGGAGGATGGGGGACCGGCTGTTGGCGGCCACCAGCCCCGGTCTTCGTCACGTGACGGAGGATGGGGGATCGGCTGTTGGCGGGCACGTGACGGAGGATGGGGGATCGGCTGTTGGCGGGCACGTGACGGAGGATGGGGGATCGGCTGTTGGCGGGCACGTGACGGAGGATGGGGGACCGGCTGTTGGCGGGCACGTGACGGAGGATGGGGGATCGGCTGTTGGCGGGCACGTGACGGAGGATGGGGGATCGGCTGTTGGCGGGCACGTGACGGAGGATGGGGGACCGGCTGTCGGCGGCCACCAGCCCCGGTCTTCGTCACGTGACGGAGGATGGGGGATCGGCTGTTGGCGGGCACGTGACGGAGGATGGGGGATCGGCTGTTGGCGGGCACGTGACGGAGGATGGGGGATCGGCTGTTGGCGGGCACGTGACGGAGGATGGGGGACCGGCTGTCCGCGGCCACCAGCCCCGGTCTTCGTCACGTGACGGAGGATGGGGGATCGGCTGTTGGCGGGCACGTGACGGAGGATGGGGGATCGGCTGTTGGCGGGCACGTGACGGAGGATGGGGGATCGGCTGTTGGCGGGCACGTGACGGAGGATGGGGGACCGGCTGTCCGCGGCCACCAGCCCCGGTCTTCGTCACGTGTAGGAGGATGGGGGACCGGCTGTCGGCGGCCACCAGCCCCGGTCTTCGGCACGTGAAGGAGGATGGGGGACCGGCTGTCCGCGGCCACCAGCCCCGGTCTTCGGCACGTGAAGGAGGATGGGGGACCGGCTGTCCGCGGCCACCAGCCCCGGTCTTCGGCACGTGAAGGAGGATGGGGGACCGGCTGTCGGCGGCCACCAGCCCCGGTCTTCGGCACGTGAAGGAGGATGGGGGACCGGCTGTCCGCGGCCACCAGCCCCGGTCTTCGGCACGTGAAGGAGGATGGGGGACCGGCTGTCCGCGGCCACCAGCCCCGGTCTTCGGCACGTGAAGGAGGATGGGGGACCGGCTGTCGGCGGCCACCAGCCCCGGTCTTCGGCACGTGAAGGAGGATGGGGGACCGGCTGTCGGCGGCCACCAGCCCCGGTCTTCGGCACGTGAAGGAGGATGGGGGACCGGTTGTCCGCGGCCACCAGCCCCGGTCTTCGGCACGTGAAGGAGGATGGGGGACCGGCTGTCGGCGGCCACCAGCCCCGGTCTTCGGCACGTGAAGGAGGATGGGGGACCGGCTGTCGGCGGCCACCAGCCCCGGTCTTCGTCACGTGTAGGAGGATGGGGGACCGGCTGTCCGCGGCCACCAGCCCCGGTCTTCGGCACGTGAAGGAGGATGGGGGACCGGCTGTCCGCGGCCACCAGCCCCGGTCTTCGGCCCGTGAAGGAGGATGGGGGACCGGCTGTCCGCGGCCACCAGCCCCGATCTTCGGCACGTGAAGGAGGATGGGGGACCGGCTGTCGGCGGCCACCAGCCCCGGTCTTCGGCACGTGAAGGAGGATGGGGGACCGGCTGTCCGCGGCCACCAGCCCCGGTCTTCGGCACGTGAAGGAGGATGGGGGACCGGCTGTCCGCGGCCACCAGCCCCGGTCTTCGGCACGTGAAGGAGGATGGGGGACCGGCTGTCGGCGGCCACCAGCCCCGGTCTTCGGCACGTGAAGGAGGATGGGGGACCGGCTGTCGGCGGCCACCAGCCCCGGTCTTCGGCCCGTGAAGGAGGATGGGGGACCGGCTGTCGGCGGCCACCAGCCCCGGTCTTCGGCACGTGAAGGAGGATGGGGGACCGGCTGTCCGCGGCCACCAGCCCCGGTCTTCGGCACGTGAAGGAGGATGGGGACCGGCTGTCGGCGGCCACCAGCCCCGGTCTTCGGCACGTGAAGGAGGATGGGGGACCGGCTGTCGGCGGCCACCAGCCCCGGTCTTCGGCACGTGAAGGAGGATGGGGGACCGGCTGTCCGCGGCCACCAGCCCCGGTCTTCGGCACGTGAAGGAGGATGGGGGACCGGCTGTTGGCGGCCACCAGCCCCGGTCTTCGGCCCGTGAAGGAGGATGGGGGACCGGCTGTCCGCGACCACCAGCCCCGGTCTTCGGCACGTGAAGGAGGATGGGGGACCGGCTGTCCGCGGCCACCAGCCCCGGTCTTCGGCACGTGAAGGAGGATGGGGGACCGGCTGTTGGCGGCCACCAGCCCCGGTCTTCGGCCCGTGAAGGAGGATGGGGGACCGGCTGTCGGCGGCCACCAGCCCCGGTCTTCGGCACGTGAAGGAGGATGGGGGACCGGCTGTTGGCGGCCACCAGCCCCGGTCTTCGTCACGTGACGGAGGATGGGGGATCGGCTGTTGGCGGGCACGTGACGGAGGATGGGGGATCGGCTGTCGGCGGCCACCAGCCCCGGTCTTCGGCACGTGAAGGAGGATGGGGGACCGGCTGTTGGCGGCCACCAGCCCCGGTCTTCGTCACGTGACGGAGGATGGGGGATCGGCTGTTGGCGGGCACGTGGCGGAGGATGGGGGATCGGCTGTTGGTGGGCACGTGACGGAGGATGGGGGACCGGCTGTCGGCGGCCACCAGCCCCGGTCTTCGGCACGTGAAGGAGGATGGGGGACCGGCTGTCGGCGGCCACCAGCCCCGGTCTTCGGCACGTGAAGGAGGATGGGGGACCGGCTGTCGGCGGCCACCAGCCCCGGTCTTCGGCACGTGAAGGAGGATGGGGGACCGGCTGTCCGCGGCCACCAGCCCCGGTCTTCGTCACGTGTGGGAGGATGGGGGACCGGCTGTCCGCGGCCACCAGCCCCGGTCTTCGGCACGTGAAGGAGGATGGGGGACCGGCTGTCGGCGGCCACCAGCCCCGGTCTTCGGCACGTGAAGGAGGATGGGGGACCGGCTGTCGGCGGCCACCAGCCCCGGTCTTCGGCCCGTGAAGGAGGATGGGGGACCGGCTGTCGGCGGCCACCAGCCCCGGTCTTCGGCACGTGAAGGAGGATGGGGGACCGGCTGTCCGCGGCCACCAGCCCCGGTCTTCGTCACGTGTAGGAGGATGGGGGACCGGCTGTCCGCGGCCACCAGCCCCGGTCTTCGGCACGTGAAGGAGGATGGGGGACCGGCTGTTGGCGGCCACCAGCCCCGGTCTTCGTCACGTGACGGAGGATGGGGGACCGGCTGTCCGCGGCCACCAGCCCCGGTCTTCGGCACGTGAAGGAGGATGGGGGACCGGCTGTCGGCGGCCACCAGCCCCGGTCTTCGGCCCGTGAAGGAGGATGGGGGACCGGCTGTTGGCGGCCACCAGCCCCGGTCTTCGGTCCGTGACGGAGGATGGGGACCGGCTGTTGGCGGCCACCAGCCCCGGTCTTCGGCACGTGAAGGAGGATGGGGACCGGCTGTTGGGAGGATGAAAATGATCTGCCTCTGCAGATGTTTGAATGGGTTTCTAAGGACCAGAATTAGCCTGAACTGAAATGTGTCTTTTACAAACGCTTGGCTGATGGTATGGCCAGTGGCCACATGGTCATTACTTTGTATTCGCCGCCACTGCCCACTGAATGAACAGTAGTATAGGACGGGAAACGCGTCGGCTTTGTTTACTTCTATTCGGATTTTTAACATCAGGCATGTGGGAGTTTTCACAGTGGCGGATCTAAGTTTGTGGTGGGGGGGGGGGGATTTCGCTCCGTTTCGTCAGCGAAAAGTTGTTGAGCGGGGGGGGGGGGGGGGGGTGGCGTCGATTCGTCAGTCAGTGCGAAGTGTCGCTGAGCGGGGGGGGGGGGAGGACGTCTTCCCGGAACAAAAATAACAACCTCTCGGAACGGTTGGGGGGGGGCATAGTTTGCCTGTTTTTTTGTTGGGGGGGGGGGCAATTGCCTGTTTTTCCCTAACGTAGATCCGCCACTGGCATTTCATGTAGTGGCGTTGTGACCTTCCAACAGTTAGAGGGAGCGGAGGAGGTGATAACATTCTCAAGGAGTTTCTTTCCGTGCAACGCCCATGGACCTTATCAGGCCTTACGTTAAATTCCGAAAAAGTTGCGGTACGAGTCACGTTCATATTTTTGCATGCGTGTAAACATCCCTCTGGTATCGACACCTATCAAAAGAATCGCTTTCAGAACACTGCTTCCCTAACTTTGTTATATATGGCGTCAGCGACACCGCCGCAGTGCGTGCGGACATGTAATTGGATCTTGCCGTAGGTACTCTTTCAGGATTTGGTGATCTTATCCTCCGTGACTTGCGACAAGTATTGCGCGGAGGAGAAGCAACGCGCTATTTGGCGCAAAATTCAAGTTTGAATGTAAAGGAAGGAAGCAGTTTGAAAGCAGGGGGAGTGTCATCCTTCCCTCCGCCATAGGTCCACTTATACGAATGACGTCACCCTAGTAGTCAATTCTGGCGCATGTGTGCCTTCGTCGTAGTGCAGCGTATATACATCGGACAACTGATTTACGCCAGGCGCTCGCTGTGCTGCGGGATTAAAACGTCATTATCTCCCAAAGTACTACATCAATTTAAGCGAAATTTGATAGGAAGACGTGCAATTGATGTAGCATAAGGTACTGTAAGCTTCATGTCGATATCAATTATTGTTTTTGAGTTATAGAGCAAATTCGTCCGGGGGCAGATTTTCCCCCCTTCCCCCGTAATTACTGTAAAGGTTAGGTCAGGCTCAATAATGTTATAACAATTGTTTCCTACCACACCGGGAAAACGAACGTCAGTTGTCTACCGAGACCCCAAAACCCCTCTATCCCCCCCGGTAGTGCCGCAGCGCAGCGAGAGACTGGCGTAAATCAGTTGTCTGATGTATTTACGCCGCAGTGCAGGGGACACGGAAGCGACGAATCAGCAAAACGATACGTCAGCTGATTCCACCATCCGAGGTCAGCATTGCTACCCGAACCGAAAGTATTTTCCGTAATAGTAAACAGATGTCAATCATATGGGTTTTCTAATACATTTTTTTAATTATAAAGGTTTAAAGGAAATAGTTCATTTTGGAACATTTTTTCCAAACACGATTTGATTATATTTTGAAATACAATATATTTTTATATTGTCAAAAATGGTCATACATCGCGCCGATTCAGGACAGGTCGTAAATTATTCATTTTATCAAAACTATATACATACTCTCTGAGTCAGAGTCCCGACGTCACGCGAATGAGAAAAAAAAATGGATCAGTGAATCAGATTCGAAAGTAAGACATAAAGACATAAAAGAAAAGTGCAACAAAGAGCCTCTTGGGCCCATCCGAGGTTGCACCCCACCCCCCCCCCCCTTCCACCAGTCTCGCCCCTTCAAATCACCTTACTCTACCTGCATAAAAGAAGGCTAATCCCACGAGTATTTATGAACTAATCCCTTCTCTGTAAAGTATTTATCTAATCTAATTTTGAAGGAAGCAAGTGTCACTGCATCAGCGACATCCCCTAGTAGCATATTACAATGTCCTACAACCCTTCTACTGAAAAATGACTGTCGTAGCCTAGTCCTACTTTGTTTCATAATGAGTTTATGCTGATGATCTCTACCTCGATTTTCCCTATTGAACTCAAACATACCCTTTAAATATCCAGAATACTGACTATTTACAAATTTGAAGACTTCAATTAGATCTCCTCTTAGCCTTCTATATCTAAGTGAAAACATACCCAATTTCTTTAATCTATCTTCATAAGGTAAACTACCAAGACAATTAACCATTTTTGTTGCCCTTTTTTGAACTCTTTCTAACAACCAGCAATCTTTCTCATATGTTGGAGACCAGGCTTGTACACAATACTCCAAATGTGGTCTAACGTATGCAGTCTCAAGTAGTCTCATATAAAGGATAGACTCGTATTAGAGAAGTGCCAACTGGCGGCCGGCGATTCGCTTGCTAGCACCAGGTGCAAGCTGATTGGCTGATGGTATAGCCTCTGACCGGGCTACCGACAGCACCGCATTGTTTCGTCAGCACCGCATTCCTTCGCCAAAAAATCAATTCGGCTGGAGAGTCTCTTTAGTCAAGACAACTTGCAGATAGGGGTTTCCCAACACGGGCTACAAAACTGCTATCTCAGTTCAACACCCATATTGAAGATGAACTATTTACTTTAAGTCCTTGCAAGTCATAGTATGAGAGCAAACCATACAAAGACATAATAGATTGACAGCTTATCAGCTGACAAACCACCTCCCATTGGCCACGTGTTGAAGCGCCGTTTCCGCTTGGTCTAGTATTATATGACCTTGGCGACACTGGACACGCGCTCGGGAGTCGGGAGTGGTTCTGCTGCTGGCGCTAAATTCAAATTTAAATTGACGATTTCAGTAAGTCTTCCGAGTTTTGAGAGACGTTTTTTTCGATAAGAAGACTTTGGCCCAAAATGTCTTCAGAAACATTCAATGGGCATCAAAAGCAGCATGTTTTTGAAGGACGACGCCATAGCTGTCGCAATACCATCACTGAATCTGCCATTGATGTACTGCACTGTGTACGAACTACAGCATACTGCACAGCTGTGGATCAAGAGGTAGAGGATATGTGGCCGGTTATTTTATACATCGCTGAATGCGCCTCTTCGAGACAAACACGGCGATACCAAAATTATTGTTCTATCTTGATTAGGTAAATGATAAACACCGCTTTGAGGAAAAGTGCATGCATGGCCTTTTATGACATGTCAAGCCTAATCCGTTCAATTGACCCAAAATTAGGGTATAGATTGGCGATTGCATTTTTGCAAGAGCTTTCGATTGATTTTTCCAAATGATTTCTAGCTATCATAGTTCCAGAGATATATGGGACTCTAGAACAGCTTCCAAGGTTAGCCACGCTTGACCTTTAATTATTTGTATTGACCTTAATATTGACCTGAGCCGAAAATGGTCAATACAAATTATATTTGCCCTGCTACGAGCTTTCAAATGTTGTTGTATCTTCTTCGTAACTTTTTTAGTTTTCGTGCTGGATGGCACTTATTTCACTAGAAATAGCTTTAGCTGCAATGACAGAAGAGGCCGAATGATACAAATGACGTCCCGCTCTGACATCACGATTCTGTAGAATCGCCGGATGACTACCTTCTATATATGGCTTTGTTTGAATGGCCGGATTGGTGACAGGTAATGGTAATTTGTGAACGAAGATATACACGGGAAGAAATTATTGAGGTAAACATTTTGTGGCAATTGTTTCCTCATGTGCTTAAAAACACAATTTGTATTTGTTCTTGCAGAGGTTGGGAAATTGAAATCGTCTGCATTAGCCTGTGTTGTAGGCCGACTCAGACTCGGACTGGTTTCAGTTTCCGGAGTGGGATTATATTAAAATAACTGCTTGGTAACCATCGTGAAAGAAACCTCCATTCCCAGTGTCCATAAATTGTAACAGCATGTAAATAACCATTAAAAACTACCTACACATTGACATGTCATGTGCAACACAATTTATTTTAGTTTACTTCCTCATAATTGGTTTCTGAATAAGGTAAGTAGGTAGCTGCCCAAGGCTGTGACAGTTTTTTGGTAATAGTTCAGTAATTCACCTCCCGATTTGTTGGTGTTATTGAGGTCCGTAATAGAAGAAGAGAGTATTATTATGACAGACAGAAAAGTGTACCAGTAATACCAAAGCTATGACGTCACCAAAAAACACCTTTATCAGCAACATTTTGACATCAGCAACATTTCCATATTTTTCCAACAAAGCTGTTATTATTAATAGGCTAGGCCTAAATACATCAGACAACTTATTTACGCCATAGGGTTTGGTTTTGTCAGATCGTCTGGGGGGAGGGGGAGTGACAGGTGACAGCCCCCAGTAGGCTGCAGCGCATAGTGAATGTGAGCGGAGCGTTATAAACGTGGGTCCCTGCAACAGTAATTGCTCTAAGGTTAGGTTTGATTAAGTTATTATTGGTGATGTGAGACGTCATAGCTTTGGTATTACTGGTACACTATTCAGTCTGTCATAATAATATTGCCAGCTGACTGCCTGCAGTCAGCTGACAGTAATAGAAGAAGAATATAATAATATAAGATTTATATTCCCTAATAGAAGGACCCTTCTATTAGGGACCTCAAGAAGAACCTTAACCTAGGGAGGTGAATTACTGAACCATTACCATTTTTTTACATTTCATTTGTGAGTTTTGTTATTTGCCACCCAAGTCCATATTTTTGTCTTTTTATTTTATCCACCCAAGACCAAAAAAGTTAACTATTTGTTCACTTTTCACATCTTTCAAGACACTTCTGTACCTATTTATTATTTAGAATGTATCTTACCTAACCATGTTAAAACAAATATTTCTGGAGGGTCCTCACCCACCACGATCGTCAACATATCTACGTAATCCTGACCAGTAACGTACCCAGGATTTGTTCCAGGAGGGGGCAATTTTTGCTCAGGGGGGCATAAAGTACCCCCACAAAAAAAACTCACCAGATTTGGCTCACTATATTTTTAGAAGGGCATATTTTCACCATTTTTCTCTTTAAAAAAATAAAAAATCATTAATTTTTTCTTACCAAAGGGGGCACATACAGACCTTCAGGGGGGGGGGGGGGCAATTGCCCCGTTTGACCCCCCCCCCTTTGTGTACACCTATGCCCATGATGTCATTGGAACAAACTTAACCTAAAATACTGCTGCTACAATTTAGTAGCAATGTTCTAATTGTTCCTGTGACATCATTTGATCATTATCTTATCAAGTAAACTAACCGGGAACAGTCAGTCAGCTGGCATGTAAACAAAGTTTGATAACAGGCAAGGCGACAGAAGCGACAAGATATTAATTATTGAAGTTATAATTATTTATAATGCAAAATGCCTTTGGGAAGAAAGCCATAGTTAATAAATGTGATATTTGATAATGATTGGTAGGTATATTATAGGAATTAACTAATACCTAAGGCATCCACTAGTAGGTGCAGCCAAAATGACTAACACAGACATGTCAAAACACCAAACTTTCCATGCTATTGATGTTGTTTAATGTGTAAGTATCATCCATATTGCCAATAACATGAAAAGTCTGGTGGTTTGAAATGCCTGTCATTACAGCTGTTCATCCAATGCTCCAATAAGCTGAAAACAAAATGTTCTAACAGGAAAATTAAATTTCTTAAGGTAGAAACACAAAATTGATCAAACTATATTCCAACAAATTTCTTTAATTTCTATACCATTAAATATTCCAAATTTCATAGGGTAGGTAACAGACAATCTCTAGTTGCATCACAGTGAGTGATCTGCATGATATTCAAGCGCAAGAATGATCATATGCTGGTCGCTCACACAATGACAAAGATGAAATACACAGACAAGATGAAAGGTATACAAACTAAAAAAGAAGGCATTCAAATTATGGTGATGAGAAAAATATGTCTACTGGTACCAACAGTCAGGTTATATGCATTGCAATGACATCAGGTTCATTATAATTTAACATTTGGATGATTATCACATGTGCACATCATGTGATAATCATCCAGTACATAGCACATCAAATATTATTATTTACATTGCTTAATGTTGTCAAATATATCCTGGTTGTAGTTGAAAATATGAAGTAAGTGCTGCTGGAAACGATGGTGATATTTTTTATCTTGAAAGGTCACTTAACTTGATACAAATTAAGGTTTTTAATTTGGAATGATGTCATTATTGAGCTATAGACTGCCATTGATTGGCTGAAAAAGTGTGTCAGCCAATCAGCGGCGGCACTAGCCTAGACCCCATTTTGAAAATGGAAATTAAATTGCTTGAAAACGGCTAAGTTTTTGGGAAAATGACCTTAGTATTTTGGACATTTCATTAACGGTCAAGGATAATGGCTATCTCAGTTCAAAACCAATGCAAAGGTGAAACATTCCCTATAAAGGGACTATCCCACCTTAACATTATATTTGAGTTGAGATAGCCATTTTGATGGCTTGGCATTGCAATTAAGTATGGTAGCAGTTAAAACAACCACAATGATCTAATAAAAAAGATATTCGAGTTTGATTTTGACATCTGTAAAAAATAAGGCACAGGTGTATTGTGAATTTATCCGCCCCTGTAGCTCAGTGGGAGAGTGCTGGACTTCTGACCTATCCCGGTAGTGGCAGCCCGGGTTCGAGTCGCTTCGGTGCTCGCTATTTGCTCCGGACTGGGATGGCCTGCGGGTGGTGGCAGCGGTCGCACTCAAGGTCAGGTGACGTCAGAGGGCGGGCGGACCATGTCCAGGTATGTCGGGTACGTACAACTTTCGTCTCTAAATTCTGCTGGCCAACAGGAATTGCGCGGTCGGGTGGTGAGTTCAGGATCTGCGCAACAAGCTCTGCTTAGCGTGGGTTCTGACCTCGGAAATCCATCCATTCAAAACATTCGGACTAAATTTATTTTAAAAAAAAATAGGGCCTCTAAACCGACAGCGTCGTCTCTTTACCCAACTGGTAATGATAGTCGACTTGTTTTAAGGTCAGCCTTGGAATATTTTCGTCTTTCATTTCTCGATCCCCGGGCGGCTCGCAATCCAAGCCAATCTAGACACCGGGTGGTTCGCTTTTTCTGCGCAATAGATGTCGACAAAACATTGTTGCATATATTTGGCAGCACAAGGGATTTCCCTGCTATTAAAAAATAAATCATATGACGTCACCAACCCAACTTTCCGCTTAAAACTAAAAGTTGAATATCTTCCAAGATAAAACAATTCGGAAAAAAGTTCACGAACATGGTCAGCTGCCCTCGCCTGACATGTAGACATACAATTCAGTGTGATTCAACAACTTTCACAAAGATGGGATAGTCCCTTTAATACAAATCAACTGTCAAAACACTATATGTTCCACCAAATCTAGGATACTTTGCTTGTTTTTGCATACCTCATTTTACCTTTTCGGTAATCAGGAAAGAAACACTGGGCCTGCTGATCCTGTTCTCATCAACCTCAGTCCAAGGATCTGCGGACTAGGCTCTTTTGGGGTGTCATACTATATGATATTTGTATTATCTTTTGTGGTGTCATAGTATATTATATTTTTATTGTACATAAATGTCAGTTAAGAGATATTTAAACTGTGTGCACACTACACACTACACAGTACTCCTATGTACAGTGTAAGTTATCAGTGTCCATATGCCTGACTGCCGGTTTTGTCAGTTTCCAGGATGGACTGCACGGACAATGTGCCACAGACCAACGGGAAGATGAACGGTGACGGTGCGGCGGTCCAGCGACCCCGGCCGGCCGGGGATGCGCTGCTCGCACGCGCAGGCGGCGACGCCGAGACACACTCCGCCCCCGCCCCCGCCCCGGCTCCGCCGCCTCAGCCCCAGCCCCAGCTTCAGCCGTCGGCGCCACCCGTGCTGGACGTGGAGGTCGTCCTGAAGCCCGGCTGTGTGGCCGAGCGGGCGCGCATCTGCAAGCACGCGCGCGACTTCCTGACGTCGCTGCGCACAGTCACCACCTGTACCACGTACATGAGTCTGGGTGACAAGCTGGGCACCAGCGCCAGCGAGCTGACCGTGTCCGACCGGATCGGCTCCCAGGAGAGCCGCTGCTACACGGTGGCCGAGTGCCAGCTCATGTGCCACCCGCACCGGCTGGAGGAGGCCGGCCCAGAGGTGGAGGAGGTGGAGGACGAGGCGGGTGACACGCCGGCCGCCACGCAGTGGATCCTGCCCAGCCGCGACTTCCACGGACTCTGGGACTCGCTCATCTATGAGACCAACATCAAGCAGCAGCTGCTCAACTTCGTGGCGACCACGCTGCTCTTCTCCGATAAGGGCGTCAACGGTAACGTGATCTCGTGGAACCGAGTGGTGCTGCTGCACGGCCCGCCCGGCACCGGCAAAACCTCGCTGTGTAAGGCGCTGGCGCAGAAGCTCGCCATCCGCATGTCGGACCGCTACTCGTACGGCCAGCTCATCGAGATCAACAGCCACAGCCTTTTCTCCAAGTGGTTCTCCGAGAGCGGCAAGCTGGTGCAGAAGATGTTCACCAAGATTCAGGAGCTGATCGACGACCCGAAGGCGCTGGTGTGTGTGCTCATAGACGAGGTGGAGTCGCTGACGGCCGCGCGCCGCTCCTCCTCCGCCAGCGCGGAGCCCAGCGACGCAATCCGCGTCGTCAACGCCCTGCTCACCCAGATAGACCAGATCAAGCGCTTCCCGAACGTGCTGATCCTGACGACGTCCAACATCACCGGCGCCATCGACCTGGCCTTCGTCGACCGCGCCGACATCAAGCAGTTCATCGACCTGCCCTCGCCGGCGGCCATCTACAAGATCTACCGCTCGTGCGTCGAGGAACTGGTGCGCACGCGCATCATCTCCACGGCCGAGAAGCTGTTCAGTCTGCACAACCTGGAGCTGACGCAGTACGTCGGCAACGCAGCCACACAAAGCAGTCTGCGTCTGTGGCAGATCGCCCAGGCCAGCCGCGGGCTCAGCGGCCGCACGCTGCGCAAGCTGCCCTTCCTGGCGCACGCCCTCTTCATCACCACGCCGTCGGCGACGATGTCCGACTTCCTGGCGGCGCTGGAGGCGGCCGTGGCGAAGCAGTTCCAGGACCGGACTGAGCTGAGTGATAGCTGAGCGGTGCGGCTCGGTGGTCCGCGGGGCTGCTGGGGCGTCCCACGCTGCGACACCCACCCGTGGCCGGCACAGGACTAGGTACAGACCACGCCGGGTGCGGCTCGGTGGTCCGCGGGGCTGCTGGGGCGTCCCACGCTGCGACACCCACCCGTGGCCGGCACAGGACTAGGTACAGACCACGCCGGGTGCGGCTCGGTGGTCCGCGGGGCTGCTGGGGCGTCCCACGCTGCGGCACCCACCCGTGGCCGGCACAGGACTAGGTACAGACCACGCCGGGTGCGGCTCGGTGGTCCGCGGGGCTGCTGGGGCGTCCCACGCTGCGACACCCACCCGTGGCCGGCACAGGACTAGGTACAGACCACGCCGGGTGCGGCTCGGTGGTCCGCGGGGCTGCTGGGGCGCCCCACGCTGCTACACCCACCCGTGGCCGGCACAGGACTAGGTACAGACCACGCCGGGTGCGGCTCGGTGGTCCGCGGGGCTGCTGGGGCGTCCCACGCTGCGGCACCCACCCGTGGCCGGCACAGGACTAGGTACAGACCACGCCGGGTGCGGCTCGGTGGTCCGCGGGGCTGCTGGGGCGTCCCATGCTGCGGCACCCACCCGTGGCCGGCACAGGACTAGGTACAGACCACGCCGGGTGCGGCTCGGTGGTCCGCGGGGCTGCTGGGGCGTCCCATGCTGCGGCACCCACCCGTGGCCGGCACAGGACTAGGTACAGACCACGCCGGGTGCGGCTCGGTGGTCCGCGGGGCTGCTGGGGCGCCCCACTCTGCGGCACCCACCCGTGGCTGGCACAGGACTAGGTACAGACCACGCCGGGTGCGGCTCGGTGGTCCGCGGGGCTGCTGGGGCGTCCCACGCTGCGGCACCCACCCGTGGCCGGCACAGGACTAGGTACAGACCACGCCGGGAGTTTCCCGATCCACCGTCCAGCCCCCGAGGCAGGCGCAGTTTTAACGATACCTGCCGGCCGCCTTGTGAAATGTCACAGAGGTGGTAATCGCCGCTTTGTTGGGAATAGGCTACTTAATGCTTCAGCCTGCACAATGCACATACCTCACATGATAGCTCATTCAACACTTATTCATGTGTTACAACTCATGCATGTGTTGCAACTCATTCATGTATTACAACTCTTGCATGTGTTGCAACTCATTCATGTGTTGCAACTCATGCATGTGTTGCAACTCATTCATGTGTTGCAACTCATTCATGTGTTGCAACTCATTCATGTGTTGCAACTCATTCATGTGTTGCAACTCATTCGTGTGTTGCAACTCATTCATGTGTTGCAACTCATTCATGTGTTGCAACTCATTCATGTGTTGCAACTCATTCGTGTGTTGCAACTGATTCGTGTGTTGCAACTCATGCATGTGTTGCAACTCATGCATGTGTTGCAACTCATGCATGTGTTGCAACTCATGCATGTGTTGCAACTCATGCATGTGTTGCAACTCATGCATGTGTTGCAACTCATGCATGTGTTGCAACTCATGCATGTGTTGCAACTCATTCATGGGTTGCAACTCATTCGTGTGTTGCTGCAATGATGACGAAGCGCCATACTTGCTACCTTCATATTGTTGATCTCTCCGAGACGTGTCGGGCCAAAATAGTTGTGTTTGAAAGAAATGGGGTTAATACCACCACGGGTAAAAGTCACCGTAACATTTACCATGTTGTACCGTTTAGCATCATGACGATAGGTCTCAATTTCTGGTTATTAAATCTGTGCGGTTTGAGAGTGCGAAGTACGGATATAGTTGTGATTGCTGGGAGACGTAGACCATAAATACATATTATGAGTACGGTTATCATGGAGAAACAGCAGTTAGTTGAATTGATCGTAGCTATGCTTTGAGCAATACACTTCTGCTCTAGACGACTTTGTTTCTGTCAGAAGAGCAACTCATATGTCTCCGGGATCGCGGTGTTGCACATTTCAGCACGTGGCGGAGACAATCAACTACACGACTTCACCAAATATGTATATTGCGTTATCTGTCAGGTGAGTCTCCTTATCGGTCATATGCGTGTGACATTGCTGGCCGTGTTCTTTGCGTGAGCCGATCCCCGATAACCGTGTATGGAGCCTCAGGCTAAGGAGCTGCTGCTGACGTCACAATGACGTATGCTGTGCTCCGTGGTCACACTGCATACGTCATTGTGACGTGAAAAGCAGCTCCATAGCCTGAGGCTCCACACACAGTTCTCGCAGCTCCATAGCCTGAGGCTCCACACACAGTTCTCGGGGATCCTCAACAATCCTCACGCAAAGAACACGGTCACTGGTAACTAATGCGCAGTGACACGCATCGTACAGCTTAGTATTGGAGATTCATGCCTAAGACTATTTTTGATGAGTGCGATCACTGCGAGTGCTTCGGTGTTGTGTAAGACATCTGATTACCGCGGTGCTTCGGTGTTGTGTAAGACATCTGATTACCGCGGTGCCCCGGTGTTGTGTAAGACATCTGATTACCGCGGTGCCCCGGGGTTGTGTAAGACATCTGATTACCGCGGTGCCCCGGTGTTGTGTAAGACATCTGATTACCGCGGTGCCCCGGTGTTGTGTAAGACATCTGATTACCGCGGTGCCCCGGGGTTGTGTAAGACATCTGATTACCGCGGTGCCCCGGGGTTGTGTAAGACATCTGATTACCGCGGTGCCCCGGGGTTGTGTAAGACATCTGATTACCGCGGTGCCCCGGGGTTGTGTAAGACATCTGATTACCGCGGTGCCCCGGTGTTGTGTAAGACATCTGATTACCGCGGTGCCCCGGTGTTGTGTAAGACATCTGATTACCGCGGTGCCCCGGTGTTGTGTAAGACATCTGATTACCGCGGTGCCCCGGGGTTGTGTAAGACATCTGATTACCGCGGTGCCCCGGGGTTGTGTAAGACATCTGATTACCGCGGTGCCCCGGGGTTGTGTAAGACATCTGATTACCGCGGTGCCCCGGTGTTGTGTAAGACATCTGATTACCGCGGTGCCCCGGGGTTGTGTAAGACATCTGATTACCGCGGTGCCCCGGTGTTGTGTAAGACATCTGATTACCGCGGTGCCCCGGGGTTGTGTAAGACATCTGATTACCGCGGTGCCCCGGGGTTGTGTAAGACATCTGATTACCGCGGTGCCCCGGTGTTGTGTAAGACATCTGATTACCGCGGTGCCCCGGTGTTGTGTAAGACATCTGATTACCGCGGTGCCCCGGGGTTGTGTAAGACATCTGATTACCGCGGTGCCCCGGTGTTGTGTAAGACATCTGATTACCGCGGTGCCCCGGTGTTGTGTAAGACATCTGATTACCGCGGTGCCCCGGTGTTGTGTAAGACATCTGATTACCGCGGTGCCCCGGGGTTGTGTAAGACATCTGATTACCGCGGTGCCCCTTGGTTGTGTAAGACATCTGATTACCGCGGTGCCCCGGGGTTGTGTAAGACATCTGATTACCGCGGTGCCCCGGGGTTGTGTAAGACATCTGATTACCGCGGTGCCCCGGGGTTGTGTAAGACATCTGATTACCGCGGTGCCCCGGGGTTGTGTAAGACATCTGATTACCGCGGTGCCCCGGTGTTGTGTAAGACATCTGATTACCGCGGTGCCCCGGGGTTGTGTAAGACATCTGATTACCGCGGTGCCCCGGGGTTGTGTAAGACATCTGATTACCGCGGTGCCCCGGTGTTGTGTAAGACATCTGATTACCGCGGTGCCCCGGTGTTGTGTAAGACATCTGATTACCGCGGTGCCCCGGGGTTGTGTAAGACATCTGATTACCGCGGTGCCCCGGGGTTGTGTAAGACATCTGATTACCGCGGTGCCCCGGGGTTGTGTAAGACATCTGATTACCGCGGTGCCCCGGGGTTGTGTAAGACATCTGATTACCGCGGTGCCCCGGGGTTGTGTAAGACATCTGATTACCGCGGTGCCCCGGGGTTGTGTAAGACATCTGATTACCGCGGTGCCCCGGGGTTGTGTAAGACATCTGATTACCGCGGTGCCCCGGGGTTGTGTAAGACATCTGATTACCGCGGTGCCCCGGGGTTGTGTAAGACATCTGATTACCGCGGTGCCCCGGGGTTGTGTAAGACATCTGATTACCGCGGTGCCCCGGTGTTGTGTAAGACATCTGATTACCGCGGTGCCCCGGTGTTGTGTAAGACATCTGATTACCGCGGTGCCCCGGTGTTGTGTAAGACATCTGATTACCGCGGTGCCCCGGGGTTGTGTAAGACATCTGATTACCGCGGTGCCCCGGGGTTGTGTAAGACATCTGATTACCGCGGTGCCCCGGGGTTGTGTAAGACATCTGATTACCGCGGTGCCCCGGGGTTGTGTAAGACATCTGATTACCGCGGTGCCCCGGTGTTGTGTAAGACATCTGATTACCGCGGTGCCCCGGGTTGTGTAAGACATCTGATTACCGCGGTGCCCCGGTGTTGTGTAAGACATCTGATTACCGCGGTGCCCCGGGGTTGTGTAAGACATCTGATTACCGCGGTGCCCCGGGGTTGTGTAAGACATCTGATTACCGCGGTGCCCCGGGGTTGTGTAAGACATCTGATTACCGCGGTGCCCCGGGGTTGTGTAAGACATCTGATTACCGCGGTGCCCCGGTGTTGTGTAAGACATCTGATTACCGCGGTGCCCCGGGGTTGTGTAAGACATCTGATTACCGCGGTGCCCCGGGGTTGTGTAAGACATCTGATTACCGCGGTGCCCCGGGGTTGTGTAAGACATCTGATTACCGCGGTGCCCCGGGGTTGTGTAAGACATCTGATTACCGCGGTGCCCCGGGGTTGTGTAAGACATCTGATTACCGCGGTGCCCCGGGGTTGTGTAAGACATCTGATTACCGCGGTGCCCCGGTGTTGTGTAAGACATCTGATTACCGCGGTGCCCCGGTGTTGTGTAAGACATCTGATTACCGCGGTGCCCCGGGGTTGTGTAAGACATCTGATTACCGCGGTGCCCCGGTGTTGTGTAAGACATCTGATTACCGCGGTGCCCCGGGGTTGTGTAAGACATCTGATTACCGCGGTGCCCCGGTGTTGTGTAAGACATCTGATTACCGCGGTGCCCCGGTGTTGTGTAAGACATCTGATTACCGCGGTGCCCCGGTGTTGTGTAAGACATCTGATTACCGCGGTGCCCCGGTGTTGTGTAAGACATCTGATTACCGCGGTGCCCCGGGGTTGTGTAAGACATCTGATTACCGCGGTGCCCCGGTGTTGTGTAAGACATCTGATTACCGCGGTGCCCCGGTGTTGTGTAAGACATCTGATTACCGCGGTGCCCCGGTGTTGTGTAAGACATCTGATTACCGCGGTGCCCCGGGGTTGTGTAAGACATCTGATTACCGCGGTGCCCCGGTGTTGTGTAAGACATCTGATTACCGCGGTGCCCCGGGGTTGTGTAAGACATCTGATTACCGCGGTGCCCCGGTGTTGTGTAAGACATCTGATTACCGCGGTGCCCCGGGGTTGTGTAAGACATCTGATTACCGCGGTGCCCCGGGGTTGTGTAAGACATCTGATTACCGCGGTGCCCCGGTGGTTGTGTAAGACATCTGATTACCGCGGTGCCCCGGGGTTGTGTAAGACATCTGATTACCGCGGTGCCCCGGGTTGTGTAAGACATCTGATTACCGCGGTGCCCCGGGGTTGTGTAAGACATCTGATTACCGCGGTGCCCCGGGGTTGTGTAAGACATCTGATTACCGCGGTGCCCCGGGGTTGTGTAAGACATCTGATTACCGCGGTGCCCCGGGGTTGTGTAAGACATCTGATTACCGCGGTGCCCCGGGGTTGTGTAAGACATCTGATTACCGCGGTGCCCCGGGGTTGTGTAAGACATCTGATTACCGCGGTGCCCCGGGGTTGTGTAAGACATCTGATTACCGCGGTGCCCCGGGGTTGTGTAAGACATCTGATTACCGCGGTGCCCCGGTGTTGTGTAAGACATCTGATTACCGCGGTGCCCCGGGGTTGTGTAAGACATCTGATTACCGCGGTGCCCCGGGGTTGTGTAAGACATCTGATTACCGCGGTGCCCCGGGGTTGTGTAAGACATCTGATTACCGCGGTGCCCCGGGGTTGTGTAAGACATCTGATTACCGCGGTGCCCGGGGTTGTGTAAGACATCTGATTACCGCGGTGCCCCGGGGTTGTGTAAGACATCTGATTACCGCGGTGCCCCGGGGTTGTGTAAGACATCTGATTACCGCGGTGCCCCGGGGTTGTGTAAGACATCTGATTACCGCGGTGCCCCGGGGTTGTGTAAGACATCTGATTACCGCGGTGCCCCGGTGTTGTGTAAGACATCTGATTACCGCGGTGCCCGGGGTTGTGTAAGACATCTGATTACCGCGGTGCCCCGGGGTTGTGTAAGACATCTGATTACCGCGGTGCCCCGGTGTTGTGTAAGACATCTGATTACCGCGGTGCCCCGGTGTTGTGTAAGACATCTGATTACCGCGGTGCCCCGGTGTTGTGTAAGACATCTGATTACCGCGGTGCCCCGGGGTTGTGTAAGACATCTGATTACCGCGGTGCCCCGGGGTTGTGTAAGACATCTGATTACCGCGGTGCCCCGGGGTTGTGTAAGACATCTGATTACCGCGGTGCCCCGGGGTTGTGTAAGACATCTGATTACCGCGGTGCCCCGGGGTTGTGTAAGACATCTGATTACCGCGGTGCCCCGGGGTTGCGGGGTTCATCACACGTCACTGGTATCGTGAAGGCGACGTGTCCGGACCGACAAGCACCTTAATAACTGCGCGTCATCTGACGTCAGCAGTTGGCGAACGAGACCGCTGAGAAGGAGTAATGGAAAGCACGCGATAATCTTCAAATTGTCACGGGCGTCATGGTCTGATGTAGGTATACCAATCAATCACCGGAAACCTTTATTGGTCGATTGTCAATTGCCTGTTGGTGTTGACCGCATCAATGGCTTGACGCGCTAAACATTGTTCAATATATTTCCTCCTTGGGCATACAAAACGTCATGTTTTAGTTCCATGATGAGCTAAGCATGCAGTGGGCCTGCCCCATTGAGTCATACACTGTCCAAGCGTACAGTGTGCAGCCTTTCTAGAGACGGTTATGTAACATTGTAGTCGCGTGGACTCACACGTCTGTTGGTCGCAACATTGCCGTGAACTCCCCAGTCACTCGCACATCACCACACCACACATCACATTACCATGCATCACCACACCACATATCACATCACCATGCATCACCACACCATACATCACCCCACCATACATCACCACACCACATATCACCCCACCACACATCACCACACCAAACATCACCACACCACACATCACATTACCATGCATCACCACACCACATATCACTGCACCAAACATCACCACACATCACATCACCACACCACACATCACATTACCATGCATCACCACACCACATATCACTGCACCAAACATCACCACACATCACATCACCACACCACACATCACATTACCATGCATCACCACACCAAACATCACCACACCACACATCACATTACCATGCATCACCACACCACACATCACATTACCATGCATCACATTACCATACATCACCACACCACACATCACATTACCATACATCACCACACCAAGCATCACCACACCAAACATCATCACATCACCATGCATCACCACACCATACATCACCCCACCATACATCACCACACCACACATCACCACACCAAACATCACCACACCACACATCACCCCATGCCCGCCGCTCCGACTGTAGACGTTATCACCCAGTTACCTCCCGGACAGCTCTCCCTCGGCCCGGCCTCATCAGCTCCCTCGGCCCGGCCTCATCAGCTCAGTACGGCCTCACTGAGGCCTGCACTCCCGTGCTGACCGGCTGAGTCACAACAGGCTCAGCACGTCCTCAGCAGGCTCAGCAGGCTCAGCACGGCCTCAGCAGGCTCAGGTCGGCCTCAGCAGGCTCACCACATCCTCAGCAGGCTCACCACGTCCTCAACAGCTCACAACGTCCTCAGCAGCCTCAGCAGGCTTAGCTCGGCCTCAGAAGGCTCAGCTCGGCCTCAGCAGGCTCAACGTCCTCAGCAGCCTCAGCAGGCTCAGCTCGGCCTCAGCAGGCTTAGCTCGGCCTCAGCAGGCTCAGCTCGGCCTCAGTAGGCTTAGCTCGGCCTCAGCAGGCTCAGCTCGGCCTCAGTAGGCTTAGCTCGGCCTCAGCAGGCTCAGCTCGGCCTCAGCAGGCTCAACGTCCTCAGCAGCCTCAGCAGGCTCAGCTCGGCCTCAGCAGGCTTAGCTCGGCCTCAGCAGGCTCAGCTCGGCCTCAGTAGGCTTAGCTCGGCCTCAGCAGGCTTAGCTCGGCCTCAGCTGGCTCAGCTCGGCCTCAGCAGGCTCATCTCGGACTCAGCAGGCTCAGCAGGCTTAACTCTGCCTCAGCAGGCTTAGCTCGGCCTCAGCAGGCTCAGCTCGGCCTCAGCAGGCTTAGCTCGGCCTCAGCAGGCTCATCTCGGACTCAGCAGGCTCAGCAGGCTTAGCTCGGCCTCAGCAGGCTTAGCTCGGCCTCAGCAGGCTTAGCTCGGCCTCAGCAGGCTTAGCTCGGCCTCAGCAGGCTTAGCTCGGCCTCAGCTGGCTCAGCTCGGCCTCAGCAGGCTCAGCTCGGACTCAGCAGGCTCAGCAGGCTTAAATCGGCCTCAGCAGGCTTAGCTCGGTCTCAGCAGGCTTAGTACGGCCTGGTCTGGGCGGACCAGATGAAGCCGTTGATGACCGTCTCGCAGCAGGTGCGGCCGGCGCGTCGCAGGGTGGTGAACAGACGACTCATCACCCCCGGCTTCTCCGCAGTGGGCACCAGCATCTCCTCCGACTGGTCAGCCGGCCACAGGCAGAGCGCCGCGAACCTCCGCACTCTGCCCAGCAGCGTGACGGCCCGACCGCTGTCCTCTGAGATCAGTCCCTCGTCCAGCAGTGGCTCGCCGAGCGCCGGCTCCGACCGGTCCGAGGCGGCCGGGCCCCGCTTCCGCTTCAGCCTCAGCGGCGCCACCGGGTCACTCGGCACCGACGGCGACAGCAGGCTGCTCTCCAGGAAGTCCATAGCGGCGGCGCGCGGCGTCGAGGGAGCTGAGAGCTCAGGCTCGGAGCAGGGGACTGCACCCAGCAGCGAGCAGGCCCGCCGCTATGCGCTCGATGTCAGCAGAGCCGCGGTCAGATGTCAGGAGACTGCAGTCAGATGTCAGCAGGGTCGCGGTCAGATGTCAGCAGAGCTGTATTCAGATGTCAGCAGAACCGCTTCAGATGTCAACCCTGACTGGAGACAGATTATTCGACCTCAGCACTGAGTACTGCACTGAGTCGTACACTGAGAATCCAGGAGATCTGGTCCGCTCCACCGTCTGAGATGACTGAACACTGAACACTGAACACTGAACAGCTGCGAGGCAACCTGTGTCGGCCTCTGAGCGCAGCACACACGTCTCCGTCGCGCGCTGATGGCGGTCAGCCCCTCTGAGCGCAGCACACACGTCTCCGTCGCGTGCTGATGGCGGTCAGCCCCTCTGAGGGCAGCACACACGTCTCCGCCCCGCGCTGATGGCGGTCAGCCTCTGAGGGCAGCACACAGGTCTCCGTCGCGCGCTGATGGCGGGCAGCCCCTCTGAGGGCAGCACACACGTCTCCGTCGCGCGCTGATGGCGGTCAGCCTCTGAGCGAAGCACACACGTCTCCGCCCCGCGCTGATAGCGGATATGGGCCGCGGGAGAGCAGTGGTCGCCCGCTCAGCTCAGCTCAGCTCAGCGGCACGCGCTATCGTCGCCTATCGGAGGAACTTTGATCGCCGAGACGCGCGGCAGACAGCACGGTGACCTCCGCTCTGTGGTATCTGGAACTCGGTAGATTGTGTGTTTTGTTATTACGATCGCTCGTTATTCCGTGGTATATGGGAAAAATCTGATTATGAGCGGCCCGGTCCTGACTGGAGACAGCCCTGACTGGAGACCCCGGCCGCATATTTTCCAAGTGTATACAGCTGGCGGACGTGTTTGGAAATAG
>JAXIVJ010016888.1:0-27598 GCA_036785665.1 Chirona hameri | reverse complement strand
ACACAAGCTGTGCAAAACATGTGCTCGTCGCATAACAGCGATTGTGAGAGAACGGCCGAGTGAGCTCTCATAACAGCATTACGCACCTTCGCGACGTTCCTCTGCTCGCCGTCACATAAAATAACCATTTTACCAGGCTCTTGGCTGATGTCTTTGTTCTGCTTTGCCACGTGGATTGGAAGTCCAGAATTCTTTGTATTGGTATTAAATAACCAATTTTGTAATGACTATATTCTTAGGTAACATTGCTTTAAAAATGCGTTATTTTTAAGGTGTGACTGTCTCGTACATTATGCTGCCTTAGTAATGATAGCAACTAATCGACATGTCGTTTTATCGCCCATCCAAACGATTGAGCGCCAATTCAAGTCGCCCATCCAAACGATTGAGCCGCCAATTCAAGTCACTTTAGTAGAGCCCATACATACCCAATACAGCTCACTAGATTATGCTAATAGGGAATGGCAGCACCGACTAGCCAGTCCATCGCACGCTGGAGTTGGACCGCATATCTTCCCGCATCGAGTTATGTTGAGGTATATGACATCACACGATATCATCCGACATCACCTGAACAATAACGTCATGCTCGCCAGGTTAGAGGTCAGAAGTCAGAAGGATGACAATATCCCGGTGAAGTGCAGTGAGCGGGGGCGGTGATACAGACAGTGAGTGGGGGCGGGGATACAGTGAGCGGGGATACAGTGAGCAGGGATACAGTGAGCGGGGATACAGTGAGCGGGGGCGGGGATACAGTGAGCGGGATACAGTGAGCGGGGGCGGGGATACAGTGAGCGGGGCGGGGATACAGTGAGCGGGGGCGGAGATACAGTGAGCGGGGATACAGTGAGCGGGGATACAGTGAGCGGGGATACAGTGAGCGGGGATACAGTGAGCGGGGATACAGTGAGCGGGGATACAGTGAGCGCGGATACAGTGAGCGGGGGCGGGGATACAGTGAGCGGGGGCGGGGATACAGTGAGCGGGATACAGTGAGCGGGAGCGGGGATACAGTGAGCGGGGATACAGTGAGCGGGGATACAGTGAGGGGGGGGGGGCGGCGGATACAGTGAGCGGGGGCGCGGATACAGTGAGCGGGATACAGTGAGCAGGATACAGTGAGCGGGGGCGCGGATACAGTGAGCGGGGCGGGGATACAGTGATCGGGGATACAGTGAGCGGGATACAGTGAGCGGGGGCGCGGATACAGTGAGCGGGGGCGGGCATACAGTGAGCGGGGGCGGGGATACAATGAGCGGGATACAGTGAGCGGGGGCGCGGATATAGTGAGCGGGGGCGGGCATACAGTGAGCGGGGGCGGGGATACAATGAGCGGGATACAGTGAGCGGGGGCGGGGATACAGTAAGCGGGGGCGCGGATACAGTGAGCGGGGGCGGGGATACAGTGAGCGGGGGCGGGGATACAGTAAGCGGGGGCGGGGATACAGTGAGCGGGGGCCGGGATACAGTGAGCGGGATACAGTGAGCGGGGATACAGTAAGCGGGGATACAGTGAGCGGGGATACAGTGAGCGGGGGCGGGGATACAGTGAGCGGGATACAGTGAGCGGGGCGGGGATACAGTGAGCGGGGCGGGGATACAGTGAGCGGGGATACAGTGAGCGGGATACAGTGAGCGGGGGCGGGGATACGGTGAGCGGGGGCGGGGATACAATGAGCGGGATACAGTGAGCGGGGGGATACAGTGAGCGGGGGCGCGGATACAGTGAGCGGGGGCGGGGATACAGTGAGCGGGGGGATACAGTGAGCGGGGGCGGGGATACAGTGAGCGGGATACAGTGCGCGGGGGCGGATACTCTATTTGTCTGAGTGGCTGGTGAGCGATCCCGAGCTGCTTCAAGACGTTGTGATGACATGCCGCGGCGACACGGTGGGCGGGGGCAGGGGCGGGGCGGGGGTGTGGGCGGGGGGCGGGGGAGCTTGGTAGCGGTGATCGCTGCACGCTAGGTGAAGCAGTGCTACCGGCGGGACAGGGTCGGCTTGGTGACGCTGGCTGGCCGAGGTCATGTCACCGAGCTGCCGGGCTCCATTAGCAGATCAAACAGCGGCGCGTCGCTTACCATCAGCAGACCGTCGCCCGACCGTCGCCCGACGGTCGCCGGAGCGTCGCTGTCTAGCCGGGCTGGGCTGCCGCTGCCGGGTCTGGACGAGCATCTGATTGGTGTCCACAGAGCTGCCCTCTGAGATGCGACAGAGCTGACTGTCTGAGATGCCACACGACCCGGCGAGACTGCCGGCAACCACGGGTGTCTGAAGCGCGGCCCCGCGGGCGACCCGAGTGTCTTTACTGGCTGTCTGAGGTGTCACCCGCATGGCGACTATGTTGTGTCCGGCAGCGGCGTCATAGCATCGGAGACATCAGCTACGTTTGTTTGTATAATTGCATGTTCACGATACCTCCACATGTTCACACGTTCCCCTCGCTCTCATTACGCATACTGTGAGTTTTGCCCAGGTCTCTGGCGCTGTCGTATTTTGTGAGTGCAAATGACACTAAACACGACGTTTATACTCGATTGTATTATTCTACACAGCGGAAGATATTAACTTTGCACAGGAGGTTGGACGCAAACGGTAAATATTGCATTGGTGAAGTATCGATGGTGAAGTATCGATGGTGAAGTATCGATGGTGAAGTATCGATGGTGAAGTATCGATGGTGAAATATCGATGGTGAAGCATCGATGGTGAAGTATCGATGGTGAAGTATCGATGGTGAAGTATCGATGGTGAAGTATCGATGGTGAAGTATCGATGGTGAAGTATCGATGGTGAAGTATCGATGGTGAAGTATCGATGGTGAAGTATCGATGGTGAAGTATCGATGGTGAAGTATCGATGGTGAAGTATCGATGGTGAAGTATCGAGAGGGCACACAATTGACGGTGGAGCCCAAATCCAATGTGGGCTGTCATTTGCCGGGGAAATGCAGGACGCGGTTAGGAGGCAGTCATTCGGCTGAATTGCTCCATACCTCAATCCAGTTACCCGTCTCTTGTGTAAACCAAACCGGGAAAGGTGAACATGTTGGCTAAAGACATCCCTCAATTAATTTCGACGAGCAGGGTGTGGCCCAGGATCCCTTGATTTGTATATTTATAAGGAATTGTGAGCTGCATAACGCGAATGCTTTTTAGCGGAAACAATTTTATTTGACAGGGAATATGATATACGAGGTCTATATGAGGCACAACCATGAAGTCATGGAAGAATAAAACTGGCAAAACTCGGTCAAGTGGAATGTTCTTTTGTGTGTCAGTATCGATGTAGCGTTTTTACGCTCCAACTTAAGTCTTAAAAGTTTCCGATAGCACCATGGGCTTATCCGCTCTGAGTGGGCCCACTTCTCCATGTTAAGCGAGCCACCATGTTCAACACGCACAACCTCAAATAAGTATCCTCCGTCGTTACGATTCTGAAGTTCCCATCATCATCCCAACCTCGTTCCATCACCGTCCCATCATCGTCCCAACCCATGCGACTGCTGGCCGCTGATGGCTGTGCTCCGGTCAGCGCTTGAGCAGAGCCCAGCTGAAGCGGAGCAAGCCGATTGCAGTCCGGTCTGCCGAGTGCCGCTTTATTGCTCTGGCGGCACGCCAAGACACTCGGCTTTCCCGAGAAGTGGACAGCGAGGGCGGGGAGGGACGCACCAAATGAGCAAACTTCTGTCCTGCCTGTCCGACATCCAGCGGCTTTGGCGTCTCTTAATCAACACCTCAGCCGAGCTGCGGTCGTCTCCGGCATGTCCAACAGGTTCTCGAAACTCGCGACGGTACCTGGAGCGCTAAACAAAACTCGTAGTTGAAAGGGAACAGTCACATTTGAAGACAAAAAATATAACTATTCCAATTACCGTAAACGCTTGTGTAGTTCTCATTCTGAGCATTTGTTTGGTCATTCAATGTAAAAATAGCACTTGACTTCGTTACATTTCAAAGGGAATGTCAAACCTCGGGAAATGCTGCTTATATTTTTTTAACATTCCCATATCAAAACCCTTTATTTATTTGAATCATAAAGCCCAATATAATATACTTTTGTTGTTGCCTAATGAGAATACAAATCAAAAATTTAGTACTGAAAATAATTTAGAATACAAATAAATTATATGAAGACTAACTTCAGTTTGGATAGTACAGCCGAACACACTATTAATTATCTAACATAATATGTCTAACAACTACAGTTTTTCCCTTTCAATATGCCTCATCCTATTCGGGTCTAAAATGGTTCTGTGCGTAGCCTAAAATCATAATGTAATACATAGCCGGCTGGATCATGTTGTTTGTTATTGCGTGAGCTCTTGATGTTGTAATAACGCTAACAAGGAAGTGAAAAATGATTAAAACGCAAGCATAATGTTCTGAAGACTCGGTTGAACATTATAACTGTAATAAATAATATAAATAATGATAATAAATGGCTGCACCATGTTGCTTGTTTGTGCGTGCTGCACATTAATGTAATATCGCTAACAAGATGTGACAAATGACTTGGACGCAATCGTACTGCCGAAAATAAGACCGACAATTATATCTGTAGCTAACATTAGGCACAATTGTATCGAAACGCCGTTACTCTCCGTCAATCTGCGTCTGCCCCGCGGGTGACCTCACCCGAAAAACAATTACACCGTTCATTTTTCACTGTGCACGCCGATCTCATTTCTAAGCGTTCAGCAAACACAGCGACTTCGATGAGTAATGAGCGGCAGGAACAATGATGAGCGCCATGAGAGGTCCCGCCCGCCCCGGCCCCCGCCCCCGCCCCCGCCCCCGCCCGCTCGCTGTTAGCTCCGCCGCGACTGACCAGTGACCGCCAGCCGGGGAAAAATCAGCGAAAACTTGGTACGCCGCTGACGAGCGTTTTGAATACAAACCGCAATATACATTTATAA
The DNA here is from genome assembly GCA_036785665.1 of Chirona hameri. Classification (NCBI taxonomy): domain Eukaryota; kingdom Metazoa; phylum Arthropoda; class Thecostraca; order Balanomorpha; family Balanidae; genus Chirona; species Chirona hameri. The sequence continues at coordinate 22,681 of JAXIVJ010016888.1, read as the reverse complement.
ATGTTTGAATAATAATTCTTACAAGCATTTGCTTATCGAAAGCGTTCTACATTCTCTGTTTCTTGAGAAGAAAAATATCCGAACTGCAAATAACTGATGCACGTTCTTTGTATGGCATGCATTTCGAAACTGCTTCAATCACTTAGCAAGTTTGGGTGTATTCTTCCTATCGGCACTGCCCGCCGGCCGGGGGATGCCCCGCCAGCTGACTGTCAGCCAGGCGTCAGACGGCCGGCCAAGCGGGGTCAGCACGGACCGGCCCGGGTCACCGCGCGGGCGGCGGGACGCCATCATTATGTATGGCCCGACGGTCCCGTGCTGGGCCGCCCTCCCGGTAATATATGCCACTGTTTGCATCTACGTCTGCAATTATGTGGGCCACATAGAAACGGCCGATAAATAGGCGCGCGGTAGCGACCACCGCGGACGCGGCTTTCACCGTGAGGAGAACCAGAGGGTACTCGGTGGTGGGAGGAGTTCGGGTCATCCCACGCCCCAGGCGCGACGCGATGGGCGGGCCCGCTGTCAGCAGACAGGGGTGTAGATAGTAGAGCGTCCAAGGCAGGGACTGAAGCGAGTGTGTGAGATGTGATTAGTGGAAGAGCTGATCTGACCTGGTCTCTGAGGGGAGAGAGGGCGGCGCGGGAGTCAGGATGGTTCGTCTCTCGAAGAACATCGATGCGTGTGTCATTTTAAAGCGGGGACAGTCGGCAGCTGCTGTCACGAGTTACTCGTGCGCCACGTGTCACACGTGTCACGTGTGTCACATCCTGTACTCTCCGACAGCGGCTGAAATGCCGGGGGCTGTCACAGCTGTCGGAAGTTTGAGCTAGAGGCCAGTACTGGAGTGAGATGGTGTTAACAGACGGCTCTACCCGTCTGAACCCCACTGGCTGAGAAAACAGCTGGCTTCAGACGCCATTTGGCCACCAATGAGAGTCTGGCCCATATCGAATTCTGTTAGATCGTTGGCATGCATAAAAGCCGGCTCAATGACTTGGGTCGGAAGAGATCCCGCGCAACAAAAAAGCTTCAGCTGTCATTCGTATTTGTACGATCTACTTTGCTCTGTCAAACTGCAGAAGAATGATATGTGGCCATTGCAGCAGATATACCTATTCACTAAGCCAAAAGGCAATATCGGTGTTCCTTCTCAGGTCTCGTTATCGCAGTGTGCCTGTCAGTTTCGCACTGCAGTGCAGCATAGAGAGAGGCTCACACGTGACTGCCCGCTGAGCCTTCCGGTGCACCGCTACCGCTGTTGGTGCGCTTTTGTGCATTGCATAACAGTACAGCTACATAATTGGTGATAACATCAATAATCAATACCTATGCGTACACCAGCACTGGCAGGAAGACCAGGACCACGGCTGAACTTTGAGTTGCTAGTACTGTACACTGTTCACTGTGTTAGTGTCCACTGCACTGTTCACATGCGTCGGTGTTCACTGCTCTGTTCACTGTGTTAGTGTCCACTGCTCTGTTCACATGTGTCAGTGTCCACTGCTATGTTCACATGTGTCGGTGTTCACTGCACTGTTCACACGTGTCGGTGTCCACTGCTCTGTTCACATGTGTCGGTGTTCACTGCTCTGTTCACATGTGTCGGTGTTCACTGCTCTGTTCACATGTGTCGGTGTTCACTGCTCTGTTCACATGTGTCGGTGTTCACTGCTCTGTTCACATGGGTCGGTGTTCACTGCTCTGTTCACATGTGTCGGTGTTCACTGCTCTGTTCACACGTGTCGGTGTTCACTGCTCTGTTCACATGTGTCGGTGTTCACCGCTCTGTTCACATGTGTCGGTGTTCACTGCTCTGTTCACATGTGTCGGTGTTCACTGCTCTGTTCACATGTGTCGGTGTTCACTGCTCTGTTCACATGTGTCGGTGTTCACTGCTCTGTTCGCATGTGTCGGTGTTCACTGCTCTGTTCACATGAGTCGGTGTTCACTGCTCTGTTCACATGTGTCGGTGTTCACTGCTATGTTCACATGTGTCAGTTTTCACTGCTCTGTTCACATGTGTCGGTGTTCATTGCACTGTTCACATGTGTCGGTGTGCACTGCTCTGTTCACACGTGTCGGTGTTCACTGTTCTGCTCACATGTGTCGGTGTTCACTGTTATGGTCACATGTGTCGGTGTTCACTGCTCTGTTCACATGTTCAATAGTCCTTCGAACGCTGATTGTGGTGGACACGTGTTTGTCCAGAATGTGCGGTCTCCTGGGATGAATCGTGAAAAGCCTTCACACTTCAAGCCGTTTGATCCATCGATTATATTTTCGGTATGTCGAAAATCTCTGATGCTCTGATGATAAAAATGGGATGTGATGCAGAATCTACCGACTGTTGTTGAGTGGGACTGCTGTTTGGAAATGAGCAGCAGAAAACATCCTTGTTTCTTAATCTACATAAAACAGAAATGCCTCCTGGGTTACTGAATAAATAATGTGATCATTTAATCCAACTATGCGAGGCAAGGAGTTTTAAGCTCGTGGACGGAAGAAAATATTATTTATTATGAAATATTATTTGCGAAGCGAATATTCTTCGCATTTCAACCACGAACTTGCAAAAACTACTTGTGCATCTCTCAGGAGAGTCGTTTCTTTAAACCTCTGTGGCTGAAAGCACAGCAGCCAGGTTGGACAATGGACATGCTTCACACGAGTGGGCCTTTTCCAAAACAAGTTGGTGAGGCAAAATCTTATTGGTGGTTGTTTTGGTTGTGGCGAAAAATGATAATTTCAATGCAAGAAGCATGCAATCTGGCAAACTATGGTGGGGCGAAACACAAAGCGGGTGGGGAAAAATACAACGGTGGTGGGGTCATGGCCCCACCATTTGAATAGGGAACTTCAGCCGTGTGTTATTACACCAATGCATTCGTCCGAGCTGTGAGATTACCGAGCTGACCCAGCAGAGCTGACCCAGCAGCTGTTGATGACCCAGTTCATCAACAGCTCGGACGCGCCATTACCCGCGCTGATTGCCAGCGCTACCCCGCTGATTACGCTGGTTTCACCTGAAATGACCCATGGCAGGCACATATGGTCGTTGTTGTGTGATACCTTTTGTCGACTGAATGGCCTACAGGACTGAATGTCGTTGTTGTGTGATACCTTTTGTCGACTGAATGGCCTACAGGACTGAATGTCGTTGTTGTGTGATACCTTTTGTCGACTGAATGGCCTACAGGACTGAATGTCGTTGTTGTGTGATACCTTTTGTCGACTGAATGGCCTACAGGACTGAATGTCGTTGTTGTGTGATACCTTTTGTCGACTGAATGGCCTACAGGACTGAATGTCGTTGTTGTGTGACCCCTTTTGACGACTGAATGGCCTACAGGACTGAATGTCGTTGTTGTGTGATACCTTTTGTCGACTGAATGGCGTACAGGACTGAATGTCGTTGTTGTGTGACCCCTTTTGACGACTGAATGGCCTACAGGACTGAATGTCGTTGTTGTGTGATACCTTTTGTCGACTGAATGGCCTACAGGACTGAATGTCGTTGTTGTGTGATACCTTTTGTCGACTGAATGGCCTACAGGACTGAATGTCGTTGTTGTGTGACTCCTTTTGTCGACTGAATGGCCTACAGGACTGAATGTCGTTGTTGTGTGATACCTTTTGTCGACTGAATGGCCTACAGGACTGAATGTCGTTGTTGTGTGATACCTTTTGTCGACTGAATGGCCTACAGGACTGAATGTCGTTGTTGTGTGATACCTTTTGTCGACTGAATGGCCTACAGGACTGAATGTCGTTGTTGTGTGACTCCTTTTGTCGACTGAATGGCCTACAGGACTGAATGTCGTTGTTGTGTGATACCTTTTGTCGACTGAATGGCCTACAGGACTGAATGTCGTTGTTGTGTGACTCCTTTTGTCGACTGAATGGCCTACAGGACTGAATGTCGTTGTTGTGTGACTCCTTTTGTCGACTGAATGGCCTACAGGACTGAATGTCGTTGTTGTGTGATACCTTTTGTCGACTGAATGGCCTACAGGACTGAATGTCGTTGTTGTGTGATACCTTTTGTCGACTGCATGGCCTACAGGACTGAATGTCGTTGTTATGTGACTCCTTTTGTCGACTGAATGGCCTACAGGACTGAATGTCGTTGTTGTGTGATACCTTTTGTCGACTGAATGGCCTACAGGACTGAATGCCGTTGTTGTGTGATACCTTTTGTCGACTGAATGGCCTACAGGACTGAATGTCGTTGTTGTGTGATACCTTTTGACGACTGAATGGCCTACAGTACTGAATGTCGTTGTTGTGTGACTCCTTTTGTCGACTGAATGGCCTACAGGACTGAATGTCGTTGTTGTGTGATACCTTTTGTCGACTGAATGGCCTACAGGACTGAATGTCGTTGTTGTGTGATATCTTTTGACGACTGAATGGCCTACAGGACTGAATGTCGTTGTTGTGTGACTCCTTTTGTCGACTGAATGGCCTACAGGACTGAATGTCGTTGTTGTGTGATGCCTTTTGTCGACTGAATGGCCTACAGGACTGAATGTCGTTGTTGTGTGATACCTTTTGTCGACTGAATGGCCTACAGGACTGAATGTCGTTGTTGTGTGATACCTTTTGACGACTGAATGGCCTACAGGACTGAATGTCGTTGTTGTGTGATACCTTTTGACGACTGAATGGCCTACAGGACTGAATGTCGTTGTTGTGTGATACCTTTTGTTCGAATGAATGGCCTACAGGACTGAATGTCGTTGTTGTGTGATACCTTTGGACGACTGAATGGCCTACAGGACTGAATGTCGTTGTTGTGTGATACCTTTTGACGACTGAATGGCCTACAGGACTGAATGCCGTTGTTGTGTGACTCCTTTTGTCGACTGAATGGCCTACAGGACTGAATGCCGTTGTTGTGTGATGCCTTTTGTCGACTGAATGGCCTACAGGACTGAATGTCGTTGTTGTGTGATACCTTTTGTCGACTGAATGGCCTACAGGACTGAATGTCGTTGTTGTGTGATACCTTTTGTCGACTGAATGGCCTACAGGACTGAATGTCGTTGTTCTGTGACTCCTTTTGACGACTGAATGGCCTACAGGACTGAATGCCGTTGTTATTACGAGCAAGCGCTTCGCACTCGCTCGTCCTTTCGTGGTATATGGGGAAAAAAAGCTGAAAATAGGAGCGGCCCAACCCGGCCCAACCCGGCCCGGCCCGGCCCGTGGCGACGCTTTTGAGAAGCTCATATCTCTGCAACCGAACGTCCGATTGACAAGCGGGCTTCTTTGCTGAGCAGCCCCGTCTAACCTACCCTGTTTGAGACCAGAGCCGACTCATGTGGGTGACTACCACTGCGCGTGGCGCGTGCCGCGTGAGGGGTGTTGCAAAGTGTTTTGTCGCAATAACTCCGCAACGGCTGGGCCGATTGTGTGCAAATTTGGTGTATGGTTAGGGACCTCTCAGTCGCCGCCACTTTCCCACAAGTCAGGGGTGGGGTGCCTCTGCACGTGCGCACGTGCACACCCCTATTCTATAACTTAGGAACGGCTTAGCCGATTGCGTTCAAATTCGGTGTGTGGTTAGGGACCTCTCAGCCGCCTCTTTCCCACAAGTCAGGGGTGGGGTGTCTCTGCACGTGCGAACGTGCACACCCTTTGTTATATCTCAGAAACTACTCGCCCGATCGAGTTGAAATTCACCATAGATGTCCTTGGCGCTCGCTGGTTGATCGCCAACTACGGCGCCTTACTGGTAAGCTAGCCTCGTTGGGAAAGACCGTGTAGCGGTCGATGCCGCAATGTCGCATTAAAAGTCATGAGTCGTGACGCGTGTGTGAACAAGGGTACGTAGTGTATGTGTCATTGTATCATGCTCGTTTTAAACGCTATGCCGGCATATAAGCGCTTGCGACACCGTTTTGAGGTAGATGAAAAAATACACATTTTTGTCTCATAACCAACATTTTTAGGAAACATGGCTTAATAGTTTGGTGATTCCGCAAACGATGCATGTGCCCTAATTGTCGTGTATTTCCGCAGCATAAAACCAAAGACGGCATCAGTCCTCTCGTAACACGATGAGGACTCGAACATAAATACAAGCGCACTGTGCTTACTGCGCCGTACTTCCGGGCTGCAATGAAGTCTGCGGACGACTTGCTGGCCAAACAGCCACCAGTTCCTACGTCCGCTGCAGGAATGTGAGCATTCGGTCACGGGTCGGACCACAGTGACAGGCTGCAGACCAGACATGACGGAGTTCAGGTGGTCTCTCGTACGACAGGTTTGGCTAGCGTCTAGAGCTACATTGGCTAGCGTCTAGAGCGACATTGGCTAGCGTCTAGAGCGACATTGGCTAGCGTCTAGAGCTACATTGGCTAGCGTCTAGAGCTACATTGGCTAGCGTCTAGAGCTACATTGGCTAGCGTCTAGAGCTACATTGGCTAGCGTCTAGAGCGACATTGGCTAGCGTCTAGAGCTACATTGGCTAGCGGCTAGAGCGACATTGGCTAGCGTCTAGAGCTACATTGGCTAGCGTCTAGAGCGACATTGACTTCGTTTCTACTGTGACTTCGTATGCGAGTAGTGAAAAGAGTGTCTGTCATTGTGTACGTGTTGCTATCCAAATAACACTGAAGACACCTTGATCGTTAAAGCATTCCATCGTCATTATTGCCTGTTATATTCAGCAGACATTTATTAATGCAAGACAGAAAACGGTTTGACGCTTGGTACTTAATTTTAGTAGCTCTAGCATGTCACTTAGACACTTCATTTGTGCCTTTGGCCTGCACCACTCACACACACGCAGACAGACAGTTCAATAGCGTCTTTGAAACGGGACACTGTCCATTCGATGCTACTGATGCTGAGTTAGCCGCCAATTTATCACGTGACCCGGCCCATCCACTGCTACTGCTGCGTTTGCCGGCAATTTCTCACGTGTCCCGGCCCGGCGGGGGGGTGGCGGGGGTGGCGGCCGTCCGTTGGCTCTGCCGATAACGCGCCCCTGTGTGTGTGTGTGCGATGCCCGCTTGTCTCACTCGCCGGGTCCGGTTTACGACCGAGCTCGGCCGTAGATGAGAGGCGCCGAGCCGGCCCGGTGTGTTTGCCGATGGTTGTGAGAGGCTGAGAGCGCTGTGAGGCTGCTGGAGGCGCCCGGCGGGGCGCAGGACACGCCGCACGGCGACCACCGCGCTCGCAGCTGCCCACAATCACGGCGCCATTGTCTCGTGTTGACCGATCGAGTACGACCGCCGCCGCCGGGATACCGCGGCACAGTCAGGCCGCCGGTCTGGCCAAATACCGGCCTCTCAGCCATGACAAAACCCTGTTTCGGGGCGCCGCTGGGGGCGGTGGCGCCAGGGGTCACCCGCTGCCGGCGCTGCCGCCGCCGCCCCAGAACCGGGGAGGGGCTGAAGACGACCCCGGCGGCGGCGGTGGCGGGCGGCGGCGCGGGGGAGCCCGGCGCGGCCGCACGCCGACCGCCGCCCGCCACCCGCCACCACTGCCGCAGCGCCCGAACAGCAGCCGCAGTTGAAGTCCGGAGACCGTAGGGTGAGGGCGCGCCGGGGTTCGCTGCGGTGTCGGACGTGCGCGCGATGTGCCAGCGGAATTCGGAACTGCCCAGTTCTAGCTGAGAGAGCATCTGTGTGGATTTGATCAGGACGAGGTGAGTTTGCGTGACGGCTGAGCGCGATGAAATTGATGTGTTGGCTGATGGAGTGTCGACAGGAATGTGTTTATTTTAACGTGTCGGTGCAGTCAGATGTAGTCAGGTGTGCAGAGGGTGTTCGTATATATTATCCAGGATGATTAGCAAGTCGTGTTCAGGGTGTAAAAGTGTTACCGCTAGCAGAAATAAGAATGTATTGCATGACAACCAACCGTAACGAAGTTAGCAATCGCAAATGACTTATTTGCATTATTTATGCATGCATAATTTATGCGCATGGAAGCTTTGTAATAATTTCCTGACTATGTTTAGGTCGATTTCCATGACGGTTAGCATCAGCGTCATTTGAACGATAGGTGGTGAGGTGAGTACGGCATATCAGTTTTGGTGACTGCGATGACTGATGGATTCTGATCAATTATCCTAGGGGCGCCTTATAACCTCGACAGTTACGGCGCCGTTAAGCCCAACTCATTATCATGACGGTGAATTCGTCCGACTCATTATGTCTATTTGAATTCCGTGTTATTCCTGTTTTAGCCGGCGTCTCTGCTGGGCGCAGAGTATCACCGCTGACCGATGTCACGCAGGTCAGAGCATCACCGCTCAGAGTATCACCGCTCAGAGTATCACCGTTCAGAGTATCACCGCTGACCGGTGTCATGCAGAGAATGACCGGAATGTTTGCCGATTTCTGGCGTCACGTCTATATTTGGGGGCCGAAATTGGTCTCCTGGTGGCTCTGATGGCCGCGGCAGCTACTGTCGAGCTGGTTCCTAACCGTTGCCATCACCACTTCAAATATAAGTTGCAAAGGACAACCGGGCTCATATGCTCCTCTCTGAAACGGCGATGAATCGTGGGGCTGGCTTGGCTCAGTTTGGCTGTCTAAACGGAGACTGAGACCAGCAGCTAAACACAAGCCTGTTGGCTGACAGAAAATCACGTAAAAAGAGGTAGACAGTGACGTGTGAAGTAGATACAATTGATTTTGATTGTTCTACTCCATTCGAGTTTCCGCTATGCTTTCGGTAAAGACCGCCTGCCCAACGTTTCGGACCTACAGCAATCACTAATGCCTACCATAGCCCGCTTTAATGTGCCTGTGAGCAAGCAACAAATAAATTAACTTACTTATCCAAGCTACGCTTCTAAACAGTTCGCAAACTATAGTTCGGCTGCCCCGTCAAACTATCCACCTGTCCGCTCCTGGCAATCGCTCTGGATCCCACGTCGATGCCCGCAGGCAATGCTCTTCCAAAGTCTGGCTTTGAAGTGCGTGAAACGGAGGTTCGTTTCCCAGCGAAGCATAGAATAGACAAGTGGGCAAAGCATTCCATACATAGACAAATGTGCGTTTTCTCGACTATCGAGACGTCACGGGTTATCGGTGACGAGTCACCGCCATGTCCGGATGTACAGCCTTATCGGTCAATACATCGGCGACCGACCCGGGAAACGAGGCGAGCGGAGCGATATGAACTAGTTAACGATATTGTAGTCATCGATACGACATAACGATATTGTAGTCAGCCGATGGGTTTTGTATGAGGGCCATAAATCCTTGCTTAATTCAACGACTTAATCTTAGCCTGTTGCGGAGGCCATTCCCATTGGTAGCCGTGCAAGGATTGAGAAGGTTATAAGCGTGTGGATGTCTCAATTTGAAATAGATAAAGCAACGAACACTATTTTATCTGTTCATAATGGTACAGTAATTTAATATTGTGAAAAGTCGGTTATCAGGAGTCCTGGACCACATCAATTAAACGTGAAGGCAGTTGAGAATATCTTGTTACGCCGAACGCATCGTTTGACTCCTACAGCTACCCACCAGATATTTGAAGAAACTAACAAAAACATATACGACATGGGTACATGTGGTACTAACACGATTAACTGCACGTATCGGTACAGGAGCTGACTTGTGGCGCACAGTGCACGATGTAATTGTAACTGTAATTGTAAAGTATACTTATCATTACGTCATTCCTTGTTGGCAACGAGGAAAATTCACACCGTGCATTATGTTCATGGGTGGACACAGGACACGATAAATGCATGTACATTTGTTCAAATCAGTGAAGGACAAGCACCATTTGCTCAATGATGGTAATCAATTTGACACGGGGCATTAATGCCTGTGGGTGAACGTTGCCGTGGGTGAACGTTGCCGTTCATTAATTATGCTTGGGGAAAGGTCATGACAGCTTGTATAAATGTTTCTACAACAAAAAAGGAAACATGACGTGAAATCAATCCATCTATATTTTTTTCACGTTACATGACTGAGCTTGATATCATATCATTGTGTCACATTTCCAACGAAACATGTGCTATTCTTTGATGGTGTTATGCTAAATCCGTCGATAATTTGTACAGAATGTGTCACCTTTCATGATGTGCTATAAAATCCGTCATTAGTTTGTCGAGCAACCGTTCTCCCGGCCACTGTTGTCGGTCTGCCCTTAGCACTGTCACTGTCTTGTCGGTCTGCCCTAAGCACTGTCTTGTCTGTCGCGCCGCCTTGTCAGCGCCGACGTTAGCCTTAGCCTTCCACCCGCCGGGTGAGACAGCTCTGTTCTTCAATGTCAGTTGTATGTTGTCTACCGAACCTGAGACCCGCCCCCGGGGCATATCAGCCCGCGGCAGTATATACCGGCAGTCTCAGAGTACTTAATGATACCAGTCTGCTTCGGTGTGTCGCGGTGGATGGTCGGGCCCGCTCCGTGCCGGCCGCCCCGCCGGCCGCGCTCAGGTCAGATAGCTGTCCCCACTCGGCGATTTACGGCGGCCACTCGAGTTTAGGAGCCGCCTCTGATTAGGCTGCGAAGGCAGAGAGCTACGAGCCGAGGTATACCCAGCACAACTTCCAGCATCACTCTGGCCGGCGTCATGAGCAGTAATACGTGTAGCTATGTATATGCATGATAGTGATTTAGTTATTTAAATGAGTTAAATTGACGTCTATTGCGCTATATGTACCATGTTCGGATAGGACCTAATGGAAAAGGGATTTTTTCCTTAGAATATTTGCATTTTTAGAGTGGTCTTCGATGAAGTTTTTCCCGAATGGTGAAGTTTTCCTGTTACTGAAACTTATTTCTTTTAAGACTTAAAGCGTTAATAAGTATAGGCGTTCTGTTTATTTGCCAAAGCACAAATAAAAGCGCAAGGAGTAAAGTTTACGCTATTTCACTTCAGGTTCCACTTGGTACAACATTGATCAGTTGTTTTTGTCCTGAAGTTGCAGCTAACTTTGCCCGTACTTGGACATTGAAAGAAGCAAACTTGTGCCTGCACCATTTGCTTGCTTAACACGCAAATAACACTATAATGAACCCCGTATTCGATTATACTTGGCGACGGCATTCACAGTTTGGTAAATTTCATCTCATTTCCGTCTTAAAGGAAGTCGGATATGCGTAAAACTGTTCCTTGAACATAAAACCAAATACCGTTTCGCGGCAGTTAAATTGCCAGTGTAAAATCTTGCTGGGGTCTAGCAGGACATACGAGGAACCAATATCGAAATGCCTTGGCGTCGTTTCCGAACATCCTACTTTATAGTTATTTATGCGCTGCAGAGAACCATTTTACGCATGGTGACGTCAATTTGGCTCCGTCAGAGGTTGTCGGGATAGCTATTCGCGGAATGTAATGGCTGCGCATGCTCCACATTCCACACTGTTCCCGCGTCGAGATCGCCTGCTGACTGTCTGAGTCCCGGGCCGCCCGAGCGCCAGGCGACTCAAGCGAGCCAGATACAATGGGATTGGTGCAATGTGGGGAGCCCATCATCGGAGGAAGGGCGCAACACCAAAGCCGGCATCTGCCGACATCTGAGACCACGTTGTTAGTGGTGCTCTGCAGGCCTGGCTGTGCAGGCCTGGCCTGGCTGTGCAGGCCTGGCCTGGCTGTGCAGGCCTGGCCTGGCTGTGCAGGCCTGGCTCGGTGATGGCCGTCTACTAAAAGATGCATTCAGGCCAGGCTCAGACTAATACACGCGTTCATCCCAAGTTGATATGATTAACATAAAATCACCGCACAAGTGCAAGAGACTGCAAATTCATGGGATGAATCATGCGAATTTATATATGCATTTGCGGTATACACTATGCATTCATTTATGCTATGTACTTTAAGTAATTATTTATCTAAAATTGTTAAGAACGCGTATAGTTAATTATTTCAACTGCAGATCTGAGAAAGGACCGAACTGGTCCATATCGGCTGCATCCATTCCTGGAGCTTACTCGGCCACCCCCCCCCCCCCCCCCCCCCACCCTACCCCTGCCGACCACCGCGTGGTGGCCGGTCGTTCACAGCGGACATTTGGCTGATTGGCGATCTGTTTACCTGGCTGTATGTACTCCTGTGGGCGGCGAGCGAGCGGCGCAGGTTTACCACCTCAGCAGAGAGCCCTCGTCTGCGGCGACGAAGAGCGCGACCAGCTCACCTTTACAGTCCACCCACCGCCCTACACCACCGCCCTACACCACCGCCCTACACCACTGCCCTACACCACCGCCCTACACCACCGCCCTACACCACCGCCCTACGCCACCGCCCTACGCCACCGCCCTACGCCACCGCCCTACACCACCGCCCGCCGCCCGCCGCCCGCCACCGCCCGCCGCCCGCCGCCCGCCGCCGGCGCCAGGGCGCCGTCCGGCATGTGTGTCGTGCTCTGATAACACGGCAAGCTGCGTTCCCCGGCGGCATGCATCGCAGTCGACAATACGTAACATAACACCGGCCAATAATGACGTGCCGAGCACGGCGGCCGTCAGCTCGGGCAGCCGGTCTGGCAGCGGTGACCGCAGCTCGCGCCGGAACACCGGCCACAGACGAGGCCCGCGTGCCGCTATCGACGTTACGATCTGGGCCGGGGCGGTTTTTGGTGGGTCCCGGGCGGCCGGGCGGGGGCGGGGGCGGAGGCGGCGGCGCTATCGGTCACGTCCACTCCGCCCTGTTCTGACGCACTAATTAGCTGTATCCGCGGCGAACCGTCGGCGCGGCGGCCAGGTCTCCAGCACGTGCAGGCGATCCGTAAGCGGAGAGGAAGCAAGCGGGTCTGATCTGAATTGAAACGTGCGGTTTATATCTGTTACACTGTATCTGTAACATCTAGATTCAGGCCATGAAAAGGTACACATTAGTTTATTCAAACCTTTGAAAATAGCGGTTGACATATGTTTCTGGTGATTTTCCAGTATGCACTCATATAATCAGAATTGTGCCATTTTTCAAGATTTTCATCTCTGACGCAAAACTTATAACGACTGCGGCTCGCAGGCCACAGGCACACGGCGGCCTGTGGCAGACCATAACATCAGTTCGTAAAACAAATATACGAACCAGAACGATTCATACACAGATTGACGCCTTGTGGCCTGAATAACAGCTAAAAACTAGCCTCATCAGCTGTTTTGTTCCATTTAGGCCTCAGGTCACCGCGAAAAAGTATTGTGAAAGTAAACACGGTTCAGGGATATCGGCTCACGTTGCGTGCTTGATTCTTGTTTGATGAAGCGCACGTTTCTGAGGGACGCCCTAGTGTGAGCGGAACAATGACGGAATTGTTGCTGCAAGCTAGCGTGACGCACGTAGCCCAGAAGCGACACCAACGCAACGGCCACCGCTCGGCGATATATCTATGTCTTTCGGTAATAATTCAGAATGAAAAATATTAATTCTGGTAAACATTTTGTATTCCTTGCAAATATAGGCGGAATTAAAACACTTGACACTATTACAACATTATGCCAAAGGACTAAAAGAAAGGTCCGTGTGTTCGCACGGGCGTGTATGCGTGCGTGTGTGCATGCGTTAACGGGTGCGCATATGCGTGCATGCAGTACGCGCGTGTGCGTGCTTGTGTGCATATGCGTGTGTGTGTATACGCGTGCGCGTGCTTGTGCGTGCGTGCTTGTGCGTGCGTGCTTGTGTGTGTGTGTGTATGTGTGTGTGTGTGTGTGTGTGTGTGTGTGTGTGTGTGTGTGTGTGTGTGTGTGTGTGTGTGTGTGTGTGTGTGTGTGTGTGTGTGTGTGTGTGTGTGTGTGTGTGTGTGTGTGTGTGTGTGTGTGTGTGTGTGTGTGTGTGTGTGTGTGTGTGTGTGTGTGTGTGTGTGTGTGTGTGTGTGTGTGTGTGTGTGTGTGTGTGTGTGTGTGTGTGTGTGTGTGTGTGTGTGTGTGTGTGTGTGTGTGTGTGTGTGTGTGTGTGTGTGTGTGTGTGTGTGTGTGTGTGTGTGTGTGTGTGTGTGTGTGTGTGTGTGTGTGTGTGTGTGTGTGTGTGTGTGTGTGTGTGTGTGTGTGTGTGTGTGTGTGTGTGTGTGTGTGTGTGTGTGTGTGTGTGTGTGTGTGTGTGTGTGTGTGTGTGTGTGTGTGTGTGTGTGTGTGTGTGTGTGTGTGTGTGTGTGTGTGTGTGTGTGTGTGTGTGTGTGTGTGTGTGTGTGTGTGTGTGTGTGTGTGTGTGTGTGTGTGTGTGTGTGTGTGTGTGTGTGTGTGTGTGTGTGTGTGTGTGTGTGTGTGTGTGTGTGTGTGTGTGTGTGTGTGTGTGTGTGTGTGTGTGTGTGTGTGTGTGTGTGTGTGTGTGTGTGTGTGTGTGTGTGTGTGTACGTGCGTGCCTGCCTGCCTGCGTGTGTGCTCCCGTTTGTGTATGCATGCCGCTTCGCCCCACCCGCCGTCACTGCTGGGCGGCTGTAGGGGCAATCTGACCGCCGCGGCACGCGCCACGCGCACCACCGCGCCACTTCCGCCTCTACCGCGCCACTTACGCCTCCACCGCGCCTCTAATGCACCACAGCGCCGGGCCTATCTCTGCGTGCGTGTGCCGGCGCCGCGCGCTGCCGCTGACCCGATCTGAGCTTTCGTCTTGTCGCCATGTCACTTCGTCACTGCGTCGCACTCCGGCACTGTCCGCCTTCTGGGCGGGTGGTGCTCTGGAATCCCCGATTGGCGACACGGCCACGGTCCGATCGGCAGGATAGACGCGGCGGGTCCTGTCGAGTTCGGTCTTGTCGTGTCCCGATCAGATTGAGTGGTGGCTGGTGCGCTACCGAAGTGACACTTTCGCCCCACGACGCAGCTGTACCAATTAGCATCTGATTCAATTGTCTGGATTATCTATTCAAAATAAATCGTTGAGCTGTGGCTGTTTAGTCGACAAGCACTGTGCCTTCTCGCTGGGAGAAATCACGCCGCTTCACTCCGCACCAAACCCGCAGCCCGCGCTGTCGCGCCAGGAGACACATTGCGCGACTTTGACTGTGCGGATAGCCCGGACTGTGTGACCCTGCCGGGAAAGGGTGCGTGTCGACCGCTGATCGCCAGGCTGAGATGGGCGGACACTCGTTCTGCCCTCAAATGAGGCGGGCCGGCCAGCCGAGACTGCGCCGTGCCGGGTCCTCCCTCGGTACCGTCTGATAAGGGCACTGTTGTAATCAATACAGGCGCCCAGTGCGCCGGCCGGCCGGCGGGCGGCGGGCGGCGGGCGGTCGAGGAAGGAAGAGTTACGGAGCTGGCTGGCAACCCGGTCTGGGCGGGAGGCACGTGCTGGGGCGACGGCAGGGTACTGTTTCAGCAATTGAATATATTTTTGGTTATTTTCGAATCGCATCAAAACGTTTTTGTCGGGCCTTCTACTATTCTGTATAACCGCTATTATTATTTGCATCACTTTGCATCGCTTACACCACCACTTCACTTGCCATTCCATGGCTTTCCTTAGCGAACTTATTCAAATAGCAATATTCCATAGAAAACGGACACTGGTTGGCTGGCGTGATACGACATTCCGCTACCACAGTAAAGTCGCGTTTGTTTACAATCGTGGTCACTTGTGTTGCGTGATTCCGTGTTCTGGGCTACTACTGTCAAACTTAAGTGGTTTCCTGATGTTTATTGTTGACTATTAAAACTTGAATCGTTGAACTTGTTTAAAACCCGGCATTGGCTGGGGTCTCAGCCGAACGCCATTGGCTGAGGGGGGACGTTTTCGCCCCCCCCCCCCCCCTCCCCGGTTATCTTCCGAACCAATGATCGCAGCGAGACGTGCAAGGCGGCATTCGAAAGCTCCCAATGAGACAAGTCTAAAACATACTCTTAAGTTTCAAATTGAGATCATATGTCAGGTCACGGTCAGGTCAAAGTTCAAACTCGAGGTATTTGAGTGTATGGAGTATGGGCCATACTTTCCATCCAAAGCCTTTGATTACGACCATGATCACCCAAAGTGCTCTCAAAAGTATAATACACATCCCACATGAGCTAAAGTGAGATTGTTGGCAAAGGTCAGGGTCATGTCACAAAAGGTCACTATGCGCAAAATATCTACGAAAGTCATGCAACATATGTTATATGGGTTATTTTGCATGTATAATTCGATAGTGATAGTAATTTTACCATCTTACATCATTTAAGTGAAGTTAGTGTTAAGCTCAGGTCAAGGTCAGGTCACATATGGTCAAAATTTGAAATTGATAAATCAAAATACAAAATGCATGTTTCTAGACCAGTTTTTGTCTCAGAAATATAGTTCTGGCATTTATTTGTTTGTATCTGGTCACTAAAAGGCAAAAAACGCAATTTCAAAATATGACGTCATGAGTTACTCATACTTATGGAGCCATAAGTCAGTCACAAATAAAGATAATGCTTTTAAATTTGGTTTGGGTATTGTACACATGTGGGTCTCCAGCAAGTGTTCCGTTTTTTTTTAATGTTTGACAATTTTGATTTTGAGGGCATTTAAAAAACTTTATTTTTATTTTGGGGGGTCAAAAACCAAATTTTTCACAAATCTGAGATAACTATTTTGTAGCCCTTGCCATTTGTTATCTTTTGACGTTTTGTTATTTCATTTGTCAAAATATGGCATTTGTACGGTCTGTTAAAGTTTACCTGATTTTGTCGTCAAACTCGTGTGTAGTGACGTCACTAAATTCGCTATATATATCTCGATTTCTCGACGAAATTGCTTTATTGTTGCACAGAAGGCGTAACATTTATGTAGGAGAAGAGATCCGAAGTTTCACGTCGATGACGCTATTGGTTTTTGAGCTATTGCGAAAGTTCATCAGGGGATGGGGCGAAAAACGCCCCCCCCCCCCCCCCCCCTCCAACCAAGGGGAAATAATTACTTTTTTCCACTAAAATGGAGTTATTACTTGAAATATACAAACAAGACCAAAATATTTTGTAGATTTATCACATTTTGCATCTAAATATTCCTACCGAAAGATATTTCAAGTTAAAGTTGATATGCTTTCCACACTTATAACGGTCGGTACTCAGCAAGTACTTGGTAACGAATTCACTGTCCGATTTCCGAACTAAGTTTAGCCTCCCTACGCATTGTTATTTATCATGAAGGTATGCAATATGTTTCCTGCACTCTATCTTTTGCGAATATGTGCCAAACTTTTATGAACAATCAACAAGCATTTGACAAAAGTGCATTGAAATCGGCAGTTTGGTTTGGCCCCGGACGGCGACCTATTTAGTGTTCTCAATTCCCCTTTCTATTGGATGTTTTCCCATGAATTTTCAACATACAGGTATTCAATGCATTACAATGCACACATGAAACATTTATCTGAACCGTTTTCTCATAATCAATCAATACACATTTCAGGAAGCCGTGATGCATTCGGCGGATTAACTTGGCCCCCTACGACGACGTATTTAGTGTATGCGATTTGTTGAGAGGTAATTCAACGAGAGGTAGTCAACGTTGAACAGACTGATGCAAAAGCGTATATGTCGCGCTTCCAATAGTGGAGGGAAAAGTGACGAAAACACCGATCATGAACTCTGAAAGAAGTATATGTACTTGCTTTTTAATTTTTCCAAACTTCCAACTTTGAATTAGGGAATAATTGTATTTCATTCTTAAGGTTAGATCGCATCAATTTTATACCATAACGGTAGCCTAAGAAATTGTTGCTTAAAAATCAAAAGGTCATTATTTCCCTTTACGTAAATTGCTGCATTGTTTGTTTTGATGAACATTTAGCCCATGATGCCTGTATTGCGTGAAGAAAGTCGAAGTCAATTGGCGGAGCTGTTTTCTAAACACCAACAAGGCGGTAAGCTGTTGTTGAATACTTATGTACGACACGGATTATAGTTGATAGTTTGATAATACTGATGCTGGCAAATTGTCATTTAAAAGCGTGACGCGGCTCAGTTTGAGGCGTTAAGGAAATCCGTGTTGTTATGTAGGACTTCGGCGGGCTTTACCAACACTGGCTACAAGTCGAGCACACTGGCTATAAGTCGTACAACACGTCTCTAAAGCAGGGGAATCATTGAATAATTTGTGAAATTAATTTCGACCAGCGGATTTAACTAGGAATCTAGAGCAGCGTCACTGGTATCCTTGCCTTGCTTTATCTATAAACTAGCTTAGCGGTTCAGTTGCGGACGAATTCGGTGGTCTATGTGGTCGGTATAGCGTGCTAGACTCGTGTTGGCATTTTATCAGCCGGCCAGGGGCTGTAAGTAGGCCATCGGATGGAACGGTTCCGGTGGCCTCCAAGAACTCCCAGGCACGTGGCATTCCAACTCCAAACTACTCCGTCTCCGCGTCACCTTCTATTGCCCGACGGTCAGTAAGGGCTCTCCGGTTCAAGGCACATACCACTGCCCGAACACATCGGGTTCAGTTCGGATCCGGCATTCAGTTCTGGAGGTGCGACGTTTCGTGTGTTTCGTGTCGTTGTTGACAGGTGTTGAACCGGAGCAAGGTCACACTCATCGCCATCGGCGCGTGACCTATGCAGGGAACAGCTCCAAACTATTGATTGCTGTGCGGAACGAGCCGTTCCACTCAGCCAACTGACGTGCTAGCTGGTTTGTGTGGTCTCAAACTGTCAACCAGGAGGGAAACACTCAACACAAACTTGTTACACTGTCGTGGAAAGTTTTCAATTCATACTGCGAAAAACAGCACACGTCCGGCATTTCTCGAAAGCCGTCGCCTGGACTTGCTCCGGGGACTCCCGTCGATTTGTTTCACCTGCGCACTGTCAACATGCCACGGGCGTCGTCGTCGGAGCGAAGGAGTGCGCCATTAGCCGTAGCAGCTGTGCAGACGCGCTGTCTGGTCCAGAACGGGCCCCGTTCGCTCCCCGTCTGACCGTGCACGTACGCGGCGCGCGCAGTGCACCAGAAGATAGCCGCATCGCTAATCCGGGGCTATCGATGAGCTGGAGTTCACTCCGCCTGTGGTCACCGCGTCAACGACTCAGCCAAGCGCACTGGCCCCACTCACACCACCTGGCCGATAGGGATACAGTTAAATTCGCATCCCCCAGCCCCGCCTCGCCCCTCCTTGAGCCTGCTCAGCGAAACGTACTGCCCCTCCTGGCGGAATCTACCCGCCTTTTCCCCAGGGGTCGCCAGGGGCCTGGTCCCCGACGGCGACTGGCGGCGACTTCATATCGGAGACCGGCCGCTTCCCCACTCACCGGTCCCGGCGGGGAATTTGGCGGGCGTGTGCGCTTTATCCTTTAATCTGGACTGCCCGGGTCGCGCGCCGCTGGCAGGGGCGGATGCAGCGCACTGCGAGGGGAGGAGTCACGGCAGGCCGTCACATACCGCCGCTTTATGGGCAGGCGAGGCGGGTGCACGCCCTCTCTGACCGCAAGACGTCGGAACCGCGCGGTCCACTCGGTTCTCAGCCCTCCCTTCTGCCTGGACGCGAGGTACTAGGAGAACCAGGGACGGCGGCGCCTCTGTCGACCAGGGCTGGTCGTCCTGTCCATCTAACCAAGTGTCAGTGGCGCATTGACAAATGGTGCCCCCCAGGAGGAGCCCCCGCTGCGTCGAGCCGGGCTCAGAACTAATTATTGTTGGTCCGCCAGAGTCCTCAGTCTCGGCAGCCACCCGTCCTGCCGGGTGGACCCCGACCCCAACCCCCACCCGCACCCGCACCCGCACCCGCCGACGGGGGTGGAGGGGGCGCAAATACGCCACGACAAAATCACCTACCTGTCCCTGGGGACCGCGGCCAAAGGAGACACCGGATCCGGCTGAAAGGAAGTAATCTCCGGGCCGATGCGGTGCGGTACTGGCAGTGGATTGTGGAGGTATGCGCGCTGGGCTCCCCGCCCCGCCCCGCCGAGCCGGGCTCTCCAGTCGGGTGATGCGTCAGGTCATGGTTCACGCCACCGTTCGGGTAGCGGCGCTCCTCGGCGCGGTGGGGAGGCTCAGTGGCTTGTCCAGTGTCCACTCAGGCATGCGGCGGATAAGTCGAGACGGCCTGTGTGGCCCGGCGTCCCCTTGTGGGGTCATGAAGGCGGTGTCATCAAGGTGACCGGGGCTCGATGTCAAAACCGAGGAGGCAGCCCAGGTGTAGACAGGCCGGAATTCGCGCTGCTCTTTTCAGCCATCCTATAAGTAAAAGTACGGTTTGATTCTGCGACATTTTGCTTAGTTTTATGTTCGCCGCCAAGATTCTATTGTGTGTATAGCAATAGCAAGGTGGGGTATTGAAGCTGAATTTAACGGTTTCATAAATGGATACCATTTGACGGCCTGAGGCCATTCTTGTAAAAAAATCGAGCCGTGGCTCGATTTTTTTATTTATAAGAATGGCCTCAGGACCCGGCGCGGGAGATGTTTAGCGTCGAAATAGCGCCTCAGAAATACAGTAGCAAAGCAAAATAATATGCACGCATTTTACACACTGCCCAAACATAACAAATTTCCAGTCCTGAGGCCATTCTTTAAAAAAAAATCGAGCCAGCGGCTCGATTTTGTTTTTGTATAAGAATGGCTTCTGATCACGCAAAATGGATTAATCACACCTGTAGGAACCCGATGAACGGATCTGACCTCTCATTCGCACCACATCTGGACGGAGCTGACCACTGATTCGTGTATGAGCGATGTCTTGCACAGAAGGTGGTGGTTCGCTCTGTGGTCTCATAGCACTGCCAGTCTCGTTAGTGGTTAGTCGCCGAGTGTGGGCAGAGCTGCCTCCCGTGGAGGCCGCCCCGGAGAGGCTGCCTGGCAGACTGGGCTCTCTCTGCCCGCCGGCCGCAGGGGCACACAAAGGCCCATTGTTGCCCGGCCTGGGTATGCTGAGTGGGACGGAGGACGGCACGATGGCCGGCGGCTAGTCCGACATTGACATGTGCTCACCTCCCCGGGAGGCAGCACATGTCAATAGGTTAATAGGTTCCCTATTGTTGATAAGGCGGACTGACGGTAATGGTTTAACCCGTGGCGTCGCTCATTGTTGGAGTATGGTTATCGATCTTCTTCAACGGGATAATACCGTCTTATCATCGGACAATACAGCGGCGTTAAGTCTTATCATCGGACAATACAGCGACGTTAAGTGAGGATAGCTAAGCAGAAGAATGCCACTTGTGTTGGCATACTCGGCATTCTCGAATTTCTCGGACCGGGTCACTCGAGAGAAAACTTTCTGAAAGGGAAGTTTGTTTTGCTGTTGCGTTCGTTTGTGTAGTTTTGGACGAAGGTTGGAACGAAGAAGACGTTTTCATAATGGCTATCAAGTAACCCCATTGAATAAAGCTTTGAAGGTTTTGTTAGCTTTCAAGTGCCAGATTGAAACTTACAAACTCAAACAGAACGCGATATCCAGAGAAGTGGAACACACAATTAGGTTGTAAGTTGTATACCCTCGGCGCATCGATGCGCCTAGCAGCTGTTCCCTTACTCCACTGCAGTTGAATCGATTTCTGCAGCGAAACATCTCAGCCGGCCCCGCGACCCATGAAATGAGCCATTACTCCATGCTGGTTTATCAGTCAGATTTATAACCAGAGGGACGTACTTTGAGGGCCCATGTATCCTGTTAATGTCCGACCACAGAGTCAGCTTTCCTGCTCCGCACTGATTCTGGACTGAACGAAGTGTGTAACATATTGTCCACATCGAAATGGGGGATGATGTGCTTCGTCTGTTCCCAAGGACATTGGACTGGGACTACTTGTCATATTCCCAATAATGTCTCATCCTTCCGAACAATGACCCGATATGAGCTCGAATTAGAATACGCTGTCTGATTTTCGTATTTCGAATCAACATGGTCATGCTAACTAACCCTTCACACTGGCGGCCGCAGGGGGGGGGGCACGGGGGCCATGACATCCCCCCCCCCCCTTTGGCATTCAAAGAGGGGGGGCAACGTATCTTTTGCCCCCCCCCCCCCCTTTGCTCGATGAATCGTAATGGTAAAAATTGCCTTTGCAGCAGTCATAATCCAGCTATCCACAGTACAAAAACTGGAAAATGTCGCGCCGCTTCGCGGCATGACACAAGTTTCGCCATTGCTTATACAAATTTGGAAAATAGGAGAATGAATTCCATTAAATGTCTGGCAGAGGCTCTCGTTGTCGGTAGTCGGTAGTCGGTACCTAATTGCTGGCTCCAGGGCCCACTTCCTTCAGAAATTTTAATTTTCAAGCGTGTTACATGTTTAGCTAGTCTGCCGAGTTCCTTAAAAGGCGATGCGACCGCAAGAATGAGGACATTGGGATCTAAAAGCTGCTCCAGCGGTGCTCAACACGCACTGCGGATCCATGGTGGTGGGGGGGGGGGGCATCAGGGGCAAATGCCCCTCCCCCTCTCCACAGGAATCTGAGACGGGCATTCAATACAAGTATGCCCCTCCCCCCGCACGTTCCCTGCACTGAACGTGAAAACAATGATATTAGGAGAAACTTCATGAAAACTGATTGTTTTCTCTCTCGAGTGATTGAATTTGAAGTTGGTATGTATCCCTTTCTTTCAATGATAGACAAAACAGCGCACCTGATGTAATTCAAGCAGCCCCGGTGACACTTAACCCGCACCCCGCTGGGGGGGGGGGGGGGGCAGAATCAGCCCCCTCCCGGATTTTCTCAATATCTTGAAAACTATGATAGATATCAACGTCAAACTTCCAGTACCTTATGCTGCATCAATTCGACGTCTTCTCACCCAATTCCAATTAAATTAATGTAGTGTTTTGGGAAACAATGACGTTTTAATGATGCCA
>JAXIVJ010016887.1:5000-27599 GCA_036785665.1 Chirona hameri | reverse complement strand
TTTTGAGAGCAAAAAATATTTACATAGCTGGATCCAACGTGAGCTCAGGTTTCGAATGGTGCATCTCCGTAGTTTGACACCTCGAACCTGTCCACGAACCCCAGGCAACCTGTCCAACCGAACCCCCAGGCAACCTGTCCAACGAACCCCCAGGCAACCTGTCCAACGAACCCCCAGGCACCTGTCCCAACGAACCGTGTTATGCCCAGCCATTATGCCCAGACAGGCATAATGCATAATATATCTGGTATTATGCCTGGCTGGTCCGACATGAAGATACACTGAGGCTCTGTCATCAGTTCGTCTTGCAATGCTTCGAGTTTCCTCCGTTCGAATAAACAGGCAAGTGTCTTATTGCCTTACGATGGAAAGGCATGTTCCATTTTTTCTGCAATAAACTGCCCATGTTTGCTTAGAACTTCGCCAGCCAATTAAAAGTTTGAAGAAGTGTAGCTTGTCCAATGTCCAGTTTAACGATCCCAGGTCAGCGCTGTCTTATTCAAAGATTGATAGCTGTGTTGTTCCTGTTTTGAAAGTTGAATCTAGTCATATTTCAAGTGGATATTTTGCCCTCATAGGATCAGGTTGATGCCAATGGCGGACTCCGTCAAACCTGGAAAACCGGCGAGGCCAAACAAAACAAAAAACAGCTCAACATCCAGGATTTATATAAGATAACTCTGGAATGCAACAGAGGTGAATAACCGAAATTTGTCGCATTGAACTTGCCAAGCTACCGCCAGTATCTGCATTGCATTATACTGGCTGACTGCATTGACGTCAGCGCGCTGATGCGCAAACAGCAAGTAATGGAGATCGAAATGGTCTATGATTGATGTCGTGCTGAAAGTGAGTGTGGATACTACCCAGAGGGTTTAAACTGTCTTGTCTGCTAATTCAGCAGGTAGCAGCCAGTTCTCTGCGGGAACCGAATGTTCCCTCGGGGCGGGAGACTTCTGACTCAGCGGAATCAAGCGCGTCGGTTCGTCTGGCAGTCAAGCTTCAGGTCACTCAGTCTGGGCACGGTATAGGTGGAAGGGGCCAGCAGCATCGACGTGAGGATGATGATGCAGCAGAGTCCGTATGCAGCAGTAGCTGCGGCATCTACATCATCGAGGGGAAGGCGAATAAAGCGAAAAGAGTGCAGCGAATAAAGCGAAACGAGATTAGACCCCAGCCAACAAAGCAGCAGCACAAGCAGGTTCTACAATGTACACTCTACAAACAAGAGCGTTGTTGAGCTTCGAAAGTAAAATTTGATAAGAGCTGTAAAGTCAGTTAAGCGTGTTTTGTTTTGTCCCGGCTCCCTCCGGCAAAGAGGCTACACCCATTGCAGAGTATGCGAACGACAAGAACGAACAAGCAACAGAGGTCGTGGCCACAAGAATGAAAATGAAGTTCGATTCATGCGTCATATCGGTTGGATTCAACCAACCCGTCTGTCGCGATGTGGGGACCCCCAGGGGACTCCAGAATCGATGCGGGGTCAGCCTGTTACATAATTTGACCTGACATGATATGTTCAAGTGACCGGAGGTAACGATGGTGGGTGTTTTAGATACGGAAGGCATACCTTAGTGTCGTGTATCTTATTCGGTGTCTCTATCTTCAATGGTATTCGTTCTGTGGCCCTCTGAGTGGAAAAAGTCGCGATGATTTGTCAAATGCAGATCATTGACCTGACCTGACAGGTCAACCGTCTACCGAACTACTTAAAACTAGACACCTTTGGAGAGCTCAAAGGATCAGCAACACACTGGTTTTTACCGCATCGCTCTACCTGTCTAACGTTTCATACGGCTAGGGGGTCATCGGTTCGGCCTCACCAAAATGACGAGGTCGCCGACGGGCCTCGAACATGCGATTTTAAAATCGTCGCGCGAAACAAGTGTTAAGAGCTAACTAAAATCCAAGATCACCACTGCACTCAGCACACACCTGAGTACATTATGATCCATCTGTTTAGGAGCCTTATGTACATACCCCACCCCTACTGTACATACGTACATTCGAGTTCGATGTTTACCACCCCACTGTTTGTGAAAACATCGCTTATGTCTATGTCGAACATATCAACATTTTTGTTGTGAAGAGACAAGTTCTGTATCGCAGCTGCAGTTTCGACAATTGCTTCCTGTATATGTCAGCTACACGGCGTTACTAAATATACTGCAGGAGTGTTTTTGAAGAGATGTACAATATAATCTATACCAGTAAAACACCCTCATTGGGTCGGGAACCGAGCGAGCTGTTCTTAAGCGTTATTCCTTAAAGAGACTATTCCACCTTAACATTATTTTCGAGTTGAGATAGGCCATTTGCATGGCTTGCAATTGAAATTAAGTATGGTAGTAGTTAAAACAACCACAATGATCTAATCAAAAAGGTATTCGAGTTTGATTTTGACATCTGTAAAAAATGAGGGCCATGTGTATTTGAATAGGGCCTCTAAACCGACAGCGTCGTCTCTCTTTACCCAACTAGTAATGATAGCCGACTTGTTTTTAAGGTGAACCTTGGAGATATTTGCTACGTTTCAATGGTTTGGTAATCGGTTTGTTTTGTATTCAAAGCGCCAGAATTGTCTCGAAATCATTGTGCCCATACTTTGGTAGCGTAAAGGATTTCTGTGTAGCTCTCTAGAGCTCAATATGACGTCATCAACCCAAATATTAGAACTTAACTTTTTATGAAATTGGGCACTGTTTGCGAAAAACAAATGTCATAATCGTGTTCGGTAGCAATTACTTCATATTTTGCACAACAAGCGGCATACATTTGACAACTTTTGGGAAGGTAGGACAGTCCCTTTAACGTGAAGGAAGGAGTCTTATAGCTTTGCTTTGAGTTAAACAGGACATGCCAGGGACGGCGGCCCCGATGGCCGTCCTTCGCCGGCAGTGGGCGGTCACGTGATCGGACGGGTCAGCCGCGGCCGGTCGAGCGCGAGGCCATGGGTGGTCACAAGTTACTCAACTAGCATCATAGGAAAGACAGGATCATGCATCGACGCGCGCTGCTCCTAAGCCCAACAATGGATAGTTTGATAGATTAACCCGCGCACTGCAGGGGCTTTGCGCCGAACACGAACTGCAGGGGGGGAACACGAACTGTTGATTTCCGCCGCCCCCCCCTGAGATCTCAAAAACTACGCTATGTAGCGGGAAGCGGAAAACGGAATTTGATAGCTTGATACATGTTCTATCGAAAGTATTTCAGTATTGTTTTAGGTCAGGTCAAAATTAAGGTCACCAGAGGTCATCAAAGGTCAAATTTTTCCGTTTTTCCTGTTTTAGGACATTGCTCCAGAAATTACCATATATCTCAGAAACTATGCTAGTTAGAAACAAACCAAAAAAAGCAAACGCCAGCCAGTGAAATTTTCAATCGCTAAAATGTCCTCACATTTGATCTCAGGTCAATATTTGAGGCTCCAGAGGTCAAAAAAGAAAAAAATGACGTGTTTTGCCTAAATAGTTTTTCGCTATTAACTTTTTATGTAATAAAGATAACGGAAAACTGTTTACGTCATTGTATTTATCTTGTCAAGGCGCTTTGAATGATGTACATCGTAACCTTGTTAAGTCAACCTTACAATTTGACCTCAGGTCAAGGTCAAGTGTTGACCCAAGTATGACATGTTGCATATGGGAAGACGTGTCTCGACGAGACAAACATATTGATGTCTGTTTCACTCCTCTATCTTCATTATGTCGGGAGTTATTTACAAAAAAGTGATGGTGACCTCGCATGACCTCAAATGACCTAATAAGGGTCACTGAACAAAACTTACACTTGGATCATCAAGAATATCCTATAATAACATGATCCAGAAGTAATTGGACTAATATCATGCATATCCTTAGCATTTGTATATTTCCCCATTGACTTATTATGGGGAGGCTACGAAATTGACCTGACCTTAGGTCACAGATATCAAAATTCCGAGATAAACGAATTATAAGTACTTATGCCCTCATGACATACTGTAAGTTGCAAACTGATCGGTGAAAAACTCTGGCTTTGGCACAACTGCAAACTGTTTTGGAGGTGGGGTCACTTGACCTGGTCTGGTGCCTGTCCTGAAATGACCCGATTATATTTTTCTTCTTCAAAGTGTGTGCAATTGATGCCCTGACAGGTGTGCGAAAACCCGGCAGCGCTGCGCGCCGCCGTTTTTTCGCTATCTTTGAAAAACCTGAGGGGGGCGGAAATCAACCCCTGCAGTTCGCGGGTTAACACGCGCACTGGATGGGGGAGGGGGGGGGGGGGGCGAAATCCGCCCACCCCTTCTGTTTTTTGCTTGTTTTGTTTTATATCTTCTGAAGTTACCGGAAAAGACGCATCATTTATAGTGTGACTGCTAACAAATGAATGTCGCGTTGTTTAAAGTAAGAAAAATACAAATCGGCCGAAAACTTGAGTTATAGGCTATCAAAGTAAAAAACTTCAAAATATCTCAAAAATGACTGCAGTGAAATGTTGATATGCAAATAACCTGAGGTCAAATGCAACTTCTATCTTCTATCATTAGACTTTCCACCAAATCATGAAACCCATTTGGGGGGTATATACATGCAATCACTGCGTTCCATAACAATGTCAAGCCAAGGAGCTCATAACAAACAAAATGTATCTTATTTGACCTAATTTGACCTTGAAAATATTGACAGGCTCATTAAATGTTCACAAAACGGAGATCCCCACAGCACCTCTCTACCCTACGCATATGTTGTTTGGTCGTCGGTGTTGGTTGCAGTGCGATTTGGTACGAGATGCCATTTGCCAGAAAATGTCCATGTTGTCCAGTTCGCGGATGACACGCAGCTACTCGTTAGTGGTAAAAAGTGCGACATGTCAAAGACAATCAATCGCATCGAACGTGCTGTCGAGTGCCTGTACAAATGGTTTTGTACCAACTGTGTGAAACTAAATGTGACGAAAACGCAGGTGATTGTACTTGGCACCCCTGCTTTGATCCGAGGCTCGCCACCTGTCGCACTGAATGTCATGGGGACCGTCATTCCCGATTCGAGAATTGTCACGAACTTGGGCGTCATCATGGATAGTCATTTAAGTTTCAAGGCTCACGTAGATCGCATTACTGCGAAATGTACTGGCATCCTCATTGGACTGATGCATGCCACGCATGTCATACCGAAAAACTCTCTGCCAATTATTGTTCAAGTACTTGTAAACTCAGTCATCAGGTATTGCATATCAGTATACGGTACTTGCAGCGACACACAACTTCACATAGTGCAGAAACTCCTAAATTTCGGTGCCAGTGTCATCAGTGGCCGTCGCAAATATGATCATATTCACGACGTGCTCCGTGATTTGCAATGGCTTGATGCTGCAAGTCGTGTCAGGTATCACCGGCTGTGTATGGCACACACAACCACCACCACGGGCAGACCGGAAGACATTGTCAGCACTATCGGCAACACTGCGCAGCACCGGTACCAGACGCGTGCTGTCGGCCACCGTGTTACCGAGAATACGCACGGAGGCAGGCCGCCGGCGGTTATACTACGGCGCCGTGCGCGACTACGACCGTCTCCCGTTCGACATCAACAAGCGAAACTTTAGGTTTCAACTAAGGAGATATCTCCTCAGAGACCAGTATAGTAATGCGTAGGCCGTGTTCTGTGTCGACTGTTGTGTGCTGCTGTTGAACTTCGCCCTGATTCCTACCTCCTTGACGTATGCCAACGAAAACCCATGTTTTATGGATTTGTCATGAATAAAAAATCTGAATCTGAATCTGAATCTGCAGTGTTCGAGTTGCCGTACACACGATATGGATTGCAATTTCCAAGATAACTGCAACAGTCACGAGCTTGTGTCGGCTTTATGTATTTATTCATTTTTTCTCTCTACAATGCAGCTCTTCCTCGATGTTCTCTCCAGTAAAAGGTAAATGCGAGTAACGACGTGACAGTGTTAGTGCTGGCACACCAGTTAATATTTCAGATGCAGCACGGTTTTTCAGTGTGTATTTAAATTGTGCTTGAGTTGCTATACTAACGTTATGTTTAACTAGGAATGTAACTAAGAGGTAGGTGTATTGGTGTTTATGGCGAGATTTAATCAGTTGGAATCAATTAATTGGAATATGATGTTGATGTGTCTAGGCATTGCATCAGATTGAGATCAAAATGGTGTGTGGTGTGTGTATTCAAGCTGATGCCAGTTTTCATATCATATGTTGTTCTGGTTACAGATCAAGGCAAGGCTGCAATAGTCTAGTTCCCTTGAATTTGGTAGTAGCCTTAATATTATCCAAATTGAACATTGCTCGGTGGCCCAAAACACTGTCAGTCACTTCCATATACATTTGTTCAAGTATCCTACTAATCGTCACATTCGTTTTTATAAGTGAATTCAGGTGCTTTGTTGGCTTTTCATTGTGTGTTAGATGTAAATATTAAATTGCATTTTCAAGTTACATACATCATAATTATTTTATTTAAAAAAAAAAATCAGGTTAGGTTAAAAAAGGTAGTTTTATTCAACCTCACAACAACAACACAAAAACAGTAAAATATGTCACTGGGGCCGATTTCATCTAATACCAGTTTTGGTTGGGACCACTTGAAGTGTTCTTAACACCCCTGCGTCATAGGCGTCACATCTCATACCACGGTATTTTCACTGACGATATTTGGCCAGACTCCCATCTCATATTTTATGAATTATTCACCGTTTCCGGGACTATCATTTGATTCAGAGCAGCATCATATTTCTGCATAATTATCACGCGTCCCTTAATTCGAATACTGCTCACAGAAAAACCTAGTTTTGATTTTTGGCACATTAAATAGGTAAAGCAGAAAGTGCGGTCATATGACGTGCATCATGCAAAGGACTTCGATCTGGAGAATGACGGTGTAGGACTGGGTAGTGCGGGTACCGAGGGGCCCGAGCAAACGACATCTATTACAAGACGCGAGACTCGGTATCTCGTGTTATTTAACGTTCTGTCGTTTTACCAAAATGGATATTTCAATATATTGCAAATATCTTTTATATATTTCGAACACTTTCAAGAAACAGTCAATTATATGGCATGGGAGGTTGTTAGCCATTATAATGGATATTTGCATCAAACAAAATAAATAGTAATGTGGGCATTCATGCACAGATTGGTCACAGGTCATTTGGATGAAATCCTCTTTCCAGGGGTAATCGGCCACGCTGACCACGGCTGTAATATTTATTTTTGCCTCACATCAAGGGTTTTAAAGTAATAGCCTCCGGCGTTTTGGCGATACACACCTTCTTCTTTTCAAGTGACATTTTCACCCCTTTGTCGTGCGGTGAGTGGATTAAATTATGCAACATTTTATTTGGAATGGTCCATAGTGTGATAATATATTAAAAGTGAAAACCAATTTCCCCCTTATATATATATATATATATATATATATATATATATATATATATATATATATATATATATATATATATATAATTTTTCTCTAAAATGTTTGCTTTTTTAACCTGGCATTGACTGGGTCTCATCCGAACGTCATTAACTGGGGGAGGGGAGGGGGGTGTTAAACGCCCCCTGGTTATCTTCCGAACCAATGATTGCAGCGAGACGCGCAAGGCGGCATTCGAAAGATCTCAATGAGGAAAATCTAAAACAGGCTCATGAGTTTCGACTTGAGGTCACATGTCAGGTCACGGTCAGGTCATAGGTAAAAATCGAGGTATTTTAGTATATGGGCCATACTTTCCAATCAAAGCAAAGCCTTCAATTGCGCCCATGATCAACCAAAGTGCTCTCAAAGGCATAATACACATCCCGCATTAGCTAAAGTGAGATTGTTGGCAAAGGTCAAGGTCAAAGTCAGGTCACAAAACGTCACTATGCGCAAAAAATCTACGAAATTATCCAACATATATTTTATGGGTCATTTTACACGTAAAATTCGATAGTGATAGTCATTTTACCACCTGACTTCATTTACATGAAGTTGGTGTCAAGCTCAGATCAAAGTCAGGTCACATGAGGTCAACATTCGAAATTGATAAATATAAATAAAGAAGGTATGTTTCTGGACCAGTTTTGCCTTTAAAAAAATGCAGCGGTGACATTCATTTTTTCGTAGCTGGTCATTCAAAACAAAACAAATACAAACATAATCACGTCATGAGTTACCCATATTTTATAAGCCATAAGTCAGTCAACAATGGTGATATTGTCTTGAAATTTGGTTTGGGAATTGTCCATATGTGGTTCTCTGATATTTATTTCGTTTCTTTGGATATCTTTGAAAAGTTTGATTTTGCGGCATTTTTTCCTATAACGGTGTTTCTTTTGTTGTTTTTTTTGAGGTTGTCAAAAACTAATACAAAAATCAGAGATAGACATTTTTTAGCCCTTACCATTTGCTATCTTCTGACGTTTTGTATTGAATTTTCTCAATATATCGCATTTGTACGGTCTGCTAAAGTTTTGCTGATTTGTGTGTGAATGTCGTGTGTAGTGACGTCACCAAATTCGCTATATCTTGAGAGGAAAAAATCAACGAAATAAATTAATTTTTGCATAAGAGGCGTAAAATTGATGTACGAGAAGGTACCCGTAGTTTCACGTTGATAGCGCTATTGTTTTTTTTTAGCTATTGCGAAAGTTCGTCAGGGGGTGTTAACCCCCCCCCCCCCCCCAGTCAATGGCGGGTTAAATAACTTTCCTGATTCTTTTTGACAATTTGTTAACGTCAAAGAATTCCCTAATGTCTATTCTATAAAATGCATCAATAAGATTCGTGGTACCTTCTCAAAATATTGAAACACATGCGTCTGAATGTACCAATGTCATGCATCTGTGGACGGTTCTGGGGAATTCCACGACAAAGCGACCACAAATTTCGCTAGATAACGAACTCGATTTTGACCAAAATGTGCATACGGTATAACCTGGGAGGCTGAAATGATGTGTGCATGTTTTGACTCAATCCAAGCAGTGGCTCTACAGATATTGCCTCAGACATTTGATTTCAAGGTCATCGTGCATGCCAATTTTTGTTGGCTTATATGTACTGTTGGAAATTGATAACGCAATATGGATTTGTCATATATTTTTTGAATGGAAATGACATACTCTTCAAGATGCTGGTGTGAGTTTTGCAAAATTAAGAAAATGTGGGTTTTTTAAACTTAAGATATCCCTAGTATTTCCTTGGAATGGTAATTTTTACCATACAGTTTTTAAGAATAATCACCTATCTTTGAATATAACAAAATGAATGTGCTATTGCCCCCCCCCCCCCAAAAAAAAAGGTAATATTTTGACAACATTTCATGACCAATTTTCACAATACGACCCAATTTGACGCATTTGTGTCAACAAATATTCAGTGATACAAAAGCGCATCTATTTTATTTTTGGATTTGAAGACAGGTGAGTATTTTTAAAAACTGTGTGGTTTAACCCTCGAACTACGAGAGCTTTTTCACCTTCGCCCTACGGGGGTCCTAAACCCACCCTGTTAACGTCCAAATCAAGCAAGATAGAGCAACGCGGTAAGAACCAACATGTTCCCTGTCATGTTTAGAATATAACGGTATGCAATTTTTAGGTTTCAGGTTAACGAGTGAACTTCCAGGTCAAGTGAATGACCTCGATCGACCACGTCCAGAACAGCGATTTTGCT
This sequence comes from Chirona hameri, assembly GCA_036785665.1. Classification (NCBI taxonomy): domain Eukaryota; kingdom Metazoa; phylum Arthropoda; class Thecostraca; order Balanomorpha; family Balanidae; genus Chirona; species Chirona hameri. The sequence goes on along the minus strand of JAXIVJ010016887.1, from coordinate 17,931 downwards.
CTGTCAGAAAACCTCAAAATGAGAAATTGATAAATGTAAATAAAAAGGCATGTTCCTAAACCAGTTTTGGCTCAGAAATTCAGAAAAGGTAACTATTTATTCGTATTTGGTAAAAAAAAGTCAAAAAAGTTATTAAAAAATGACGTCATAAGTTGCTTACACTTAGGGAGAATTACAATTACACTTACACTCAGTCAAAAAACACAGTCAACACTCAGTCAAAACTTACACTCAGTCAAAAAAAGAGATATTGCTTTTAAATGTGGTTTGAGTATTGTCTATACTCAGTTCTCTCACATATATTCCGTTTCTTTTTACATCTTTGAAATTTTTGATTTTGTGGTGATTTTTTTAATCAGTTTTGTTCATTTTAGGGGTCTATAAACCCAAATTTTGAAAATCCGAGATCGCCATTTTAAAGAAAAGGACATTTTGTATTTGTGGTTACTTGAGTTTGCAATTGGCTTCGAACCTCTTTTTTCTACGATTATTAAAACATTTATCGTTTTTCCACCAACATGACGCCATCGAAACATCATTATCTCCCAAATTTATCAACCAATATCAAATAAATTATTAGAGCATACGTATAATTGTTTTGTACTCAGCTGCTAAAAATGTCAGCAAGATGCGCTGCATGTATAAAAAGTTATGCAAGAAAAACCTCAGGTGGGGTCGTTTTAGGACCCCCCGTAGTGCGAGGGTTAAAATTAAAATTTCGAGGCACTAGGGATATTTTAAAAACCTTAAAAAATATAAAAAATCTATTTTTCACATTTTCAATTTTTGCCTGATGTCAACAGGTTTAAAGCTATAACCACCCGCGTTTTGGCGATACACACCTACAGGCTTCTTTTGAAGTGACATTTTCACCCCTTTGTCGTGCGGTGAGTGGATTAAATTATGCAGCATTTTATTTTAATGATCCATATTGTATAAGTAAAAACAATTTTCCCCCTTAAATATATGTATTTTTGCTCTCAAATTTTGTTTTGTTTTTAACCCGGCATTGACTGGGGTCTCTGCCGAACGCCATTGACTGGAAGGGGGGGGGGGGGTGGCGTTAAATGCCCCCTGGTTATCTTCTGGACAAAGGATCGCAGCGCGACGCGCAAGGCGGCATTCGAAAGCTCTCAATGAGGCAAATCTAACACATGCTCGAAAGTTCCGAAATGAAGTCACTTGTCATGTCACGGTCAGGTCAAACGTAAAAATAGATGTATTTTAGTATATGGCCATACTTTCCATTCAAAGCTTTCGATTGCGATCATGATCACCTAAAGTGTTTTCGAAGGTATAATGCACATCCCGCATTAGCTAAAGTGAGATTATCTAATGTGAGAAATACAAAATATCCGTTTTGATATGACACCTTTGAAGAAAAAAACTGGCACCAGGCTCTTGTAGAGTAGGTCATTTCCATTCCAATGGTATATGACAAATCCATATTGTTTTGTCAATTTTCAGCAATATAGGCCGGCAAGAGTTGACCTGCACGATGACCTTGAAATAAAATGCCTGAAGCAATATATATATATATCAACACAAATAATACACAAATAAACACAAATAAAATAAACACAAATAAAATAAACACAAATAAACACAATAAACACAAATAACAATAAACACAAATCATATAAACACTGCTTGGATTGAGTCAAAACTTGCACAGATCATTTCAGCGCCCCAGGTTATGTTGTATACAAATTGTGTTCAACATCGAGTGCGTCATTTAGGAAACATTTGTGGTCGCTTTGTCGCAGAATTCCCCAGAGCCGTCCACGGGGGCATGACATTGGTATTTGGTATATTCAGATGCATGTGGCTCAATATTCTTGGTAGGTACCACGATTGTCATTTATAATTTTTTTTTTTTACAACAGACATTTGGTGATTATTTGACGTCGAAAAATCGTCAAAAAAGACCTAGGAAGTTACGTTATTTTTATTGAACAAAAACAACTTTTTGATATATATGTAAGGGGTCAAATTTTCACTTCTGCAATAATTTCACACTTTGCACCATTCCAAATAAGGTGCAGCATAATTTAATCCACTCACCGCACTATAAAGGGGTGAAAAATCACTCGAAAATAAGCATGTAGGTATGTATCATTGAAACGCCGGAGGCTATAACCTTGACACCGTTAAGATGAGTCAATAATACATATTGCAGCCGTGACCAGCGTGTCCAATTACCTCTGGGAAGAGGATTTCATCTAAATCTGTGACATGATGACGTTGCATCGACTCCTTGACTGGTCCATCTATGCTGGAATGCCCCATGAGTTCAGTGTGCGCGGTAGGTACAATATAACTAAATGCCTTAATGACAAGAATATATATATATATATGTTTGAACAGTGACCACACAATGTTAACATGTTTTGCCATTATACTTTACCTGTTTCAATTGGCTTAAAACCCGCGTCAGGCTGTTCTTAGCTCTAGAGATACACATGGTTTTGAAATTCACCTGGACACCCATATATTTGTGACACCCATATACTTCTGAAATTCGACATTTGATGATCTCTGGTGACCTCAATATTAACATAACCTACACAAAAAATAATAATTCTGATAGTGCTTGTCGCTAGCTATGTCGACTCTTTTTGTATATTTTGTATAATGTTTTCCGCTTCATTAGAACAATCGAGTTGTCAGAAACCCTGGGTTGCTTGCAGTTGGAACCACTTCTTGCCAATGCAGAATATTTTGAATGACCATTTCGAGTAATTTGATCAATTTCCAATATTGTGATGTCATAACTAACCGAAATTCCCAAGTCGTCATTGGCCATTCGCGAGGCCGTGTCCTATGACTGTACATCGTTGCGAAGGAAGTTTGCGCCAGGGTAAGTTGATGGGGAGATGATGTTGGCGCGGACTCCCTTCGGTGCACGGGTTAAGATTGTTTCAACTTCCATGGACACCGCACGACTTACTACAATACTGTTAATAGCGTGGTCGGCCTTGGTGTTATCTTGTCGCCGAGAAGGCGGACAGTCTTCATAATGGAACACCCTGGAGGATAACCGCGGGTGGCAGCACCAGGCGAACACCAGTTTCTCAGCGAACGCGGTAGCCGTCGTCCCCGGAGTGAATCAGCAAGTCCGCCCTGTCAGCGTCGGCCTCATAGCGCACATCTTTCTGGCTTCAGACGTGTAACGTCTCCCTGAGGACATAAGGTGCCTGGTGACGGCTTCCACCTATCTGAGGGACGCATGTCTGCGCTTTCGAGTGTTCGCCACGTGCCACGTATACCCATGGGTACCTGCCCTACCGTGCCACGTATACCCATGGGTACCTGCCCTACCGTGCCGGCTATACCCATGGGTACCTGTCCTACCGTGTTGGCTATACTCATGGGAACCTGCCCAGCTCCTTCGTTGGCTTGATTCGGGTATATTTTGTTATATATTTCATTGAGCTTCGGGCCAACTCTCGTATATACGTTGCATTGTGTTGGCGAGTACCTTAGTGTGTAGTTTCACGCACGTATCTAACTGAGAAACATGAATGCATAAGGCAACGGAAAACTTTTACACAAAGATAGACTGGTATGATAGTAGAGGATCTGATATAACACAACATATCAACATATTTGCTATGTCAAAGATCCCAGCAGTGCACGAAACTAAACGTTACCACAAGGATAACTAAAGCTTCAGCCCGCGCCGTGCCGGGGGGGGGGGGGGGGGGGAGGGGGGGTGGTTCTGTTTAAACACCACCCACCCCCAGGTTTTTCGAGAATAGCCCACCGCCGTTTTTGGCACAACAGTTTGGGCATCAATTACCCACATTATGTAAAATTATTATTTGTACAGACATGGGGTCTCCACTAGGCACAGTGGCTATTATTCCCCGATCCACGAATGACTAATGAACGTTTTAAATAAAAATCGCACTCAATAGCTAACTACGAATACCCACATACATGATGCACGCATACACACATACACACTTACACACGTAAACAATACTAATTAACTTGCATGTAGCGCATGTTCATTGTTCATGCGTTTGACTAAGCACTCAGGGTACAGTGAAACCATGGGAGCTTCCTTACACATTGCGAAGTAATTTTTTCAAGTTGAGGGAGAAAGTCGCCTGGCGCATTCCATGCAGCTCGGTAGGAAGACTATTGTAGAGGTTTGGTGCCCTAACACAAAATCGTCGTTTACCGGCCTCCGTTTGACATCGAGGAACTGCGTACAAATGGTCCTGCCGAGTGTTTCGTTCCCTTTTCTCACGGTTAAATTGAAAAACAGCTGCGAGTGCATCTGGCTTGCCAATGCTGACAACTTTGTGTGCAAGGTTTAAGGTGAAAAGATCGACTAACTGTTGTGGCCGGAGATAATCAGACGGTCCCCAGACGGTCCCAAAGGTCAGACACATGATCAAATTTTCGCCTGCCGAAAATGACCCTTGCTCCGAAATTGAGTACCTTTTCGATTCGGTCCAAGTTTTTCTTCGAACCATTACCGTAGACAGAAATGCAATACCTGACTTTCGAGACCACGATCACCTCAGATCATCGCAGATCTGGTCACCAGACCAGGTCACGTGACCCCACCTCCAAACAAGTTTGCGGTCGTATCACAGTTTTTAGATGATCGGTGTCAAACTTACAGGATTGCATTATATATCTACAATTCGTGAATCTTGGATTTTTGATATCAGTGATCGAAGGTCGGGTCAATTTCGTGACCTCCCCATTATGAGTCAATGTGGAAATATGTAAATGCTTCCTATTCCGAGGATACACAAGATAGCAGTCAAATTCCTTCTGGATCATGTTATAATAGACCATTATTGATGACCTAGGTGACATTTTGGTTCAGTGACCCTACAGGGTCAGCCTAGGTCATCCGAAGTCACCAACACTGTTTTGTCAATAACTATCGACATAATGAAGATAGAGAAGTGAAGCCGGTACCAATGTATTTGTCTCGTCGAGACACGTCTCCAAATAGGCAACATGACCTACTTGGATCACCACTTGACCTTGACCTGAGGTCAAATTTTTAAGATGACCTAACCTGGTCAACACTAATACGAGTCCAAGCGCCTTGACGAGACAAACACGATGGCGTCAAAATTATTCCTTATCTTTACAAGGTAAAATATATTTACCAAATTTTTTTTTGCCAAAAGTAATACTTTTGACCTTTGATGACCTCTGGAGTCTGGAGCATTAATTGTTGACCGGAGTTGAAATCTGAGGACATCTATAGGATTGCATTTTTCAAGAGCTTTCGATTGCTTTTTCCGTTTGTTCCTAGCTATCATAGTTCCCGAGATATTTGGGGTTTTCGAATCGAAATCCTAAAACTAGAAAAGCTGGCCTTTGATGACCTCTGGGGACCTTAAAACTGACCTGAGCCAAAACAAATGACCAAATTAGTTTCAAAATTATTTTTAACGAGCTTTTTAACAGTATTTTCAGTTTTTGTCTACGTCCCATAGGAGCCGAGTTTGAGGGAGGGGTGTCTAAATACCCCCCCCCCCCCGGCACGGCGAAGGTGGCACCAAGCACCGGAACGACGCGGGTTAACCCTCGCCCTACGGGAGCTTTTTCATCTTCGCCCTACGGGGGGGGGGGTTCTGTCAGGCCCCCTGTTAACTTCCAAACCAAGCAACTTAGAGCAATGCGGTATGAACCAGCATATTGCCTGGCATGAGAGGAATCTAACAGTATGCAATTTTTCTGGTTCAGGTCAACGGGTGACCTTCCAGGTCAAGTGAATGACCTTGGATTTACCACGTCCAGAACAGCGATTTTGCTTTACAGAAAACCTCAAAATTATAAATTGATAAATGTAAATAAAAAGGTATGTTCCTAGACCCGTGTTACCTCAGACATACAGAAAAGGTAATTATTTGTTCGTATCTTGTCAAAAGAGTTTAAAAAAGTTATTAAAAAAATGACGTCATCAGTTTCTTACACTTAGGGAGCCATCACTCAGTCAAAAATAAAGATACTGCTTTGAAATTTGGTATGGGTATTATCCAAACTCAGTTCTCTCACGTATTCCGGTTTTTCTAATATCTTTGAAGTTTTTGATTTTGTGGTGAATTTTCCCCAAAAAATCAGTTTTTTTAATTTTAGGGGTCAAAAACCCAAAGTTTTGAAAAGCCGAGACTGCCATTTTAAATAGAATGCCAATTAGTATTTATGGTGCATTAGGTTTGCAATATCCTTTAAAACTCTGTTTTCTACCACTTTTCAAATATTTATCGTTTTGCACCAACATGACGTGATCGAATAAGATTATCTCCCAAACCACTACACCAATTTCAATTAACTTTTTACAGCACACGTAAAATTGTAGTAAACTCAGCTACCGAACATTTCAGCAAGATGCGCCGCATGTGTAAAAAGTCATTCAAGAAATACTTCAGAGGGGGGGGGGGGGGCTATAAGGCCCCCCGTAGGGCGAGGGTTAACGTCGTACACTTTCACTCAGTTAGGAAAGGAAAAAATACTTAGAAAGGACAGTGTATGGTTAAACATCATAATACTCAATGACATGACATCATTGGAAGGTCAAAATTTGAAGCCGTTGGATTTCTTATATCCGAGTTGAGTTTCTTGCAACCAACTCTTCGTTTGCTAACATGGAAGTAGGTATTCAAGCGGCGTTAAGCGCCCCTGCACCCACAAAATCGCGACACACGACCCGGGTGTTAACTCCTACCACAGGGGTTAATTTGGAAATTTACTCATGCATGGGGTGTAATTGTTGAGGCTTCGCTATCTGCACTCATGGCAGATACCGGCGTGGTGTGTCAGTGCCGACCACCATAGCATTTTGTGTTCATCAACGCTGCATGGGGTGTCGAGGTGTCGCAATACTCATGCGGGGGTGTCGATTGACGCCTCAGCCTGGCGTATTGCGGGAGTTCGTTCACCACTGGTAGAGGCATAACGTCACGGCTGCATGGGGTGTCGAAGTGTCGCAATATTCATGCGGAGGGTGTCGATTGATGCCTCAGCCGGGCGTATTGAAAGAGTTCGTTTACCACTGGGAGAGGTGTGACGGTCGCCGCTGCTTGGAGTGTCGTGACGCAGACGTACGCAGACGGTGGCGCGGTGTTAGCTGCGCGCGCACATCACTGCCGGCCTGCTGCGCCGGCTCAGTTGCGCTGTGGCCTTGGCCGCGACAGGTTGTGTAGAGTGCGTGCGTCGACCGTTGTCAGTGTTCAAGTTGCCGTTGAGTTGCGAAAGGCTGTCAATCGTGATGTGTGATCGGAGTTATAAGTTCCTAATTGTGTGTTGTGAGTGCGTTATTTCGTGCCTTCTTTTGATCTTAGAAATGTAGTTAGTTGCGAATTTGTGATTGATAAACATTAGGTATGATAGCGTCTATATGTTTCATGCTCTCCCGTCACAACCAATTGTATTGTTTATCGGGTTGGAGCTGCACCGACCAAGCTTCTATAAACATATGAATATACGTAGCTGACTGTTGATCCATAGTAACTATGAGTATTTAAGAGTATGTTTGATGATAGTGATTTGTGATGTTGATGTTAATACATGGATCTGTTTACAATAATTCACAGTTTTGTTAATACAATGGTTTTGCACGGAAATGTACTAATTTTAAGTTGATCAGATTGGGAAGGTCGGCGCGAGTGGTCAGAGTCAGGTCAGAGCGCTCAGATTGGCATGAGTCTTGCGAGTTGCGACATGTCTCTGAGCCGGCGCCCGGCAGCGGCCGCCACCCGACATGCGTTTGCGTCACGACACCCCAAGCAGCGGCGACCGTTACACCTCTCCCAGTGGTGAACGAACCCCTGCAATACGCCCGGCTGAGGCGTTAATAGACACCCCCCACATGAGTATTGCGACACCTCGACACCCCATGCAGCGGTGACGTTACACCTCTACTAGTGGTAAACGAATTACCTCAATACGCCCGGCTGATGCGTCAATCGACACCCCCGCATGAATATTGCGACACCTCAACACCCCATGCACCGGTGACGTTACGCCTCCCCCAATGGTAAACGAACTCCCGCAATACGCCCGGCTGAGGCGTCAATCGACACCCCACACATGAGTATTGCCACGGCTCGACACCCCATGCAGCGGTTATCAAGGGTGTTCCGTTAAACCTATACACCCAATGCACCGGCGATCACGGTTGTTCCGGTACACCTCCCTGAGTGCTAAATAAAACACCTTCCAGGCCACGTATTTTAGGTTGTGTGGGCATCACACGGGCTAGGGGTGTCGACATCCTGCGCGGGTGTTTATTTTTTTGTGAGTGTGATTATCGTATGAACAAATGATGGCAGCGAGATGCGCAAGGCGGCATTCGAAAGCTCTCAATGAGGCAAATCTAAAACATGCTCGAAAGTTCCAAATTGAGTTCACATGTCAGGTCACGGTCAGGTGAAACGTAAAAATCTAGCAAGGCGGCATTCGAAAGCTCTCAATGAGGCGAATCTAAAACATGCTTGGAAGTTCCAAATTGAGTTCACATGTCAGGTCACGGTCAGGTGAAATGTAACAATCTAGGTATTTTAGTATATGGGCAATACTTTCCATCCAAAGCCTTCGATTGCGACCATGATCACCTAAAGTGCTTTCAAAGGTATAATACACATCTTGCATTAGCTAAAGTGAGATTAGCTAATGCGGGAGGAAAACAAATATCCATTTTGACATGATGAAGATTTGTACAAACTGCCACTAGGCTCTTGTATCCATTCCTGCCACTAGGCTCTTGGTTATTTCCATTCAAATGGCATATGACAAATCCATATTGTTTTGTCAATTTTCAGCAATATAGGCCGACAAGAGTTGACCTGCACGATGACCTTGGAATGAACTGCCTGAAGCATGATGTGTTGGTATGTCTCAGGAGAATACAATGTGTTTATAGAATCCACCCAAAGAAGAGCACCAGAACTTCAGAAATCAAATGCCGTTTGCCTGGCGTTCCCTCGATTGAAGACACACTTCAGCAAGCACATGTGTTGTTCCGAAACGTCAGCAAGCACATGTATTGTTCCGAAACGTCAGCAAGCACATGTATTGTTCCGAAACGTCAGCAAGCACATGTATTGTTCCGAAACGTCAGCAAGCACATGTATTGTTCCGAAACGTCAGCAAGCACATGTATTGTCCAGAAACGTCAGCAAGCACATGTATTGTTCCGAAACGTCAGCAAGCACATGTATTGTCCAGAAATGTCAGCAAGCACATGAATTGTTCCGAAACGTCAGCAAGCACATGTATTTTTCCGAAACGTCAGCAAGCACATGTATTGTTCCGAAACGTCAGCAAGCACATGTATTGTTCCGAAACGTCAGCAAGCACATGTATTGTTCCGAAACGTCAGCAAGCACATGTAATGTTCCGAAACGTCAGCAAGCACATGTATTGTTCCGAAACGTCAGCAAGCACATGTATTGTCCAGAAATGTCAGCAAGCACGTGTATTGTCCAGAAATGTCAGCAGACCTGAGTTGTTCTCCCTGCAGGCCTGTCAATAGCAGAAGTATCGGAAACTGTTGAAGATGGTGTATATTAAAAGATATATCAAAGAGAAAGACGTTTTTAGTCTCCGCGGTTTCTGCCGAATGGCAGTGCCAATGGTTTGACCATCGGCATAAAAATAGCCAGGGGGTATATATCTAGAGGAAACTAATAAACCACTTTTACTGACTCATAAATTCCACTAAGCGAGCGGCTAATATATTTTCAAGCTAGTACCAATCGGGACTCTTCAGTGCCCCACAACTGTTAATTAAACTGATTGTAGGTTGGCAAAAACGAACTCCATGCTAAGCGTTCTGACCAGATATAACTCACTGTTTTCCATTTAAATCTAAAGAAGTTTATCAATATGAAGCCTGTCCAGACCGAGTTCAGTCATAGGAGCCACCAGACACGAACGAAACCAGCCCCAGACAGCTTCCCATGACAGTTGCCTCAGTTTTGATTCATGTACAACGGGAGCCGCATACGTCGTTCACCAGCCGCTTGGAAAAGGCAATACTTTGGTTTATATCTTCATGCTATTGTAGCTTGTGTACAGTGCAGTGAATACTGGGCAATATAATATGCTATTGTGCCGTGTTATACCTGACAAGGACAATGCCATGTTTGTGGTGTGCAGGTTAAGATTTCTGTCAATCGTTCAAACCCAGTATTGTTATGTGTGGAGGAGAAGCACGGTGAGTGATGAGCATCGCAAACACTCGGCGTTGGTCCGACAGTTATAGTCCAACAAAAGTTATACTGACACATTTATTTCCATGGACCATATTGTGAGTTCCAGTTTGGGAGAAGTTATCCAGCTTACAGCTTAGAACGTCTAGCATCTAGAGAATGTCTAGAGAATGCCTAGCATCGGCATGGCCTTGAAGTCCAGTACCTTGTCAATACGGCTGCTTTCGACTAAATCATTTGCATTGGACCCAGCACTGACAAGTTGGCTATCTTGGCGGTGAAAGCAAATACAAATAAAATAAAATACAAAAGCAACAGCAAAAATAACAACACAAAATGAATCAAGAAGCTTCATTATGGTACTACAAGAACTATAGAAAACGGTAGCAAAGCTAAAACATCCTTCACACAAGTAAGAGGCCAGGTGCACACGTCAGGTACGTCAGGTACGTTAGGTACGTCAGGTACATCAGGTACATCAGGTACATCAGGTACGTCAGGTACGTCAGGTACGTCAGGTACGTCAGGTACGTCAGGTACGTCAGGTACGTCAGGTACGTCAGGTATGGGCATACGAGTACAAGCCAGGTCCAGGCTGACAGATGAGTGATGTGAGAGCCAGGTGTATCTGACAGATGAGTGATGTGAGAGCCAGGTGTATCTGACAGATGTGTGGTCTTGTGAGAGCCAGGTGTACCTGACAGTCGAGAGGCGTGAGAGCCAGGTGTATCTGACAGATGAGTGGTGTGATAGTCAGGTGTATCTGACAGATCAGAGGCATGAGCGGAACTGATTTTGACGCCGCTGCATCAGTGCAGCGGGGAAGCATCACGTCTTATCATCGCTCAGCCAAGCAATTTTAGGGTACGTTGAACTTCTCAAGTGCCTACACTGGCAAGGTGGGTTAGAAGGGGTAAATGAGAAGCGTCGATGCGAAATCGCATCGACGCTTGTCATTTGCCCCTCACCGGGATGACCCGCGATCGGTGGCATTAAGGCCGCAAACAGGTCAGATGATGTCAGAGCTCTTTGAGCCGCAGTAGATATTCAACTTATGTTCCTATGTTTTGACGATGAGTTTAGCAGGGACAAGGCACCCAACCAGATGGTTAACGCTAGAATGATGATTTATGCAACAAGCTCTGCTGAGCTAAAGGCTTTGATAAGATGTGTCCATCCAGTACAATATTTAGGGCTTACATTTTGTAAAAATTATTACATGTTATTGAAAGATAAACCACATTATGAAGTGTTGTAAGGATTAAACAGGTAGCTCTACACTTTTCCCATGTTCAGTTTGCTCATCACGCGCTCAATGCAGTTCGTTCTCTGTTTCAGTTTATTTTCAATACCCTCTTGGCGAAAGTGTCTGAACAAACACTAGACGTTTCCTTACGCACCATCTCCATCAACTGAAAATGGCGCATCTCAAGTGGCCAACGATTTATGCCAATGCTTATTTTCTTTGGACGTTGCCCTCGCTTGTCATTCTTTATAACAGTATGGGGCGGAATAAATAGAAAGGTGAACCTGAATGGAACGAAAACCATGTGCAGTTGAACTTGCTGATCTTTGCATCTTTCTGCTGCATTTTGTAACGAACTTGGAATGAAATATTGCATTTGTAGAAGCGTGGTCTACCTGTGACTGAGTACATCACCAAGCTGCGGTTTAAATCGTAAGAGTAGCGATTGATTGCTACCGAACAAAGCTGTCTCACGTTGCTCTATCAATGGAGTGGGAATAGGACCAATGGGCGAGTCCGTTTCCTGGTGACACACGGCAGCCTCCCTGGGTTGGTAGCGTCTCAGCCGGGATGGACGGGATGGCCGGGAACACAGACGTGGCAGAGGTAGAGAGCCGGAGACTCATCTCACCTCTCTGACATTGATTCACAGACGTGGCAGAGGCAGAGAGCCGGAGACTCATCTCACCTCTCTGACATTGATTCACAGACGTGGCAGAGGCAGAGAGCCGGAGACTCGTCTCACCTCTCTGACATTGATTCACAGACGTGGCAGAGGCAGAGAGCCGGAGACTCGTCTCACCTCTCTGACATTGATTTACAGACGTGGCAGAGGCAGAGAGCCGGAGACTCATCTCACCTCTCTGACATTGATTCACAGACGTGGCAGAGGCAGAGAGCCGGAGACTCATCTCACCTCTCTGACATTGATTCACAGACGTGGCAGAGGCAGAGAGCCGGAGACTCGTCTCATCTCTCTGACATTGACTCACAGACGTGGCAGAGGCAGAAAGCCGGAGACTCGTCTCACCTCTCTGACATTGATTCACAGACGTGGCAGAGGCAGAAAGCCGGAGACTCGTCTCACCTCTCTGACATTGATTCACAGACGTGGCAGAGGCAGAAAGCCGGAGACTCGTCTCACCTCTCTGACATTGATTCACAGACGTGGCAGAGGCAGAGAGCCGGAGACTCGTCTCACCTCTCTGACATTGATTCACAGACGTGGCAGAGGCAGAGAGCCGGAGACTCGTCTCACCTCTCTGACATTGACTCACAGACGTGGCAGAGGTAGAGAGCCGGAGACTCGTCTCACCTCTCTGACATTGATTCACAGACGTGGCAGAGGCAGAGAGCCGGAGACTCATCTCACCTCTCTGATATTGATTCACAGACGTGGCAGAGGCAGAGAGCCGGAGACTCGTCTCACCTCTCTGACATTGATTCACAGACGTGGCAGAGGCAGAGAGCCGGAGACTCGTCTCACCTCTCT